>BSUD01000079.1:46192-80997 GCA_033239045.1 Fagopyrum esculentum | reverse complement strand
TGTAAAATCCATAATTATAAGAAAACAATATTTGAAATTTAATTTGGATAAAAATGCCTTTAGAAACTTAAATTAATCATGGCGTGTCATATGACAAAAATTACTTCGATTTTAATATTTATAATAGATAATATCTCATTAGTAGTGAAAATAGAATATTAAATAGTGTATTATATTTATATGATAGTATTTTCAGAAGATATAATAATTGATTATTGTGTCATATAATCTAATATACTTATTAACATTTAAATGCAAAATCCATATTGTATTAATTATATAAATGTATACAATTTCATGAGTTATTTCTTCTATTTCAATTTAGTTTTAATATATAATATATAAACTTGTATAAAAATAAATAGTAGTGTACACATTAAAAGGTGGTACATTCATGCATTTGAGTTGTGGAGAAAGCAAAGAGTAATGAACGTTGCACATGCTCGTCATATAACGTGTCAATTGGATATCATATAATGGAATAATAAGATCTACCATTTTATTTTAATAATTTTAGTGAAGAGATGATCCAATAAGATGCTTCCTCATTAACTCGATACTACTTGGACAATAGACCTTGAAGTGAAATATTATAGTTCAATAATTTTAAAAATAAAACATTTATCCAAAATATTATTATCAATATTTATGATATTTCTAGATAATTACTTTTTTTTAAGTATCATTATACTATTGTGTAAAAGTTATTGTAAAACTTTAACAAAAGTATTGTTAACTAATATGTATTTGTTTAGTTAGCGTTTAGTTTTGTGTTTGTCAAACCACGATAGTTTTTAGACTATATAAGCTAAAAATTAGGAAATCGGTTAACGTAAATAAGGTAACCGTAATATTGAGATTTCAGAACTCTTAAATCCGCCATTTTAATCGAGACCAAACTCAAAGCAAAAATCGCTCTCTGAAGTCGAAAGTAGATTCTCCATCGCCATTATTCTCCATGTCTCTTCTTTAGCATCAACATCCGATTTCACTTGAGTATTCAAGGGTCGTCTTCAACAGGTATAACCGAAACCAAACTCAAAGCAAAAATCCGCCATTTTTGCCTATCTCTAATCGCCAATTGCAAGTATGATAATTTTCGTCGACTAGACATAGGTTTTCGAAGAGACCGCTCTATCTTACACAAACATATTCGAAATTCCACTGTAACCCATCAATTGATTTGAATGCCTATTAAAGACCAAATTTTGCGATAGTTATGTACCGAATATGTAGTTTGTGTACATTTGATATTTTTGATGTGTTGAAATACAGACTTCTATTGTGTTTGTATGTATCAAATATGCAAGTTATGTACATTTGGACATGTGTTTGTGATACACATACATATTTTGTGTGTACATATATCATGTTATCAATTAGAATATGTACAATGGAACAAACTCTGTTGTAATTTACCACCAAACGATGATACACAAACATATTTTGTGTGTACATATATCATGCTGTCAATTAGAATATGTACAGAAGAACGCAAGAATGAACAACCTAACGATGAGAGTAAGAGAATGTTCCCCCTTTATTTACGACTTATTGAGATGTTTACTTACCCATTTGATACTACCTCCGTTCATAAATAATTGTCGTTTTAGCATTTTGTACACTTATTAAGAAGACTATGAAATATACCATTTTATCCCTACTCATTCCTTTACTTTTTACTTTATTGAAAATCAAAACTAAGTATTAATGATTAGAAGGGTAAATGTGTAAAGCGAAGGACAAAATAGCTAAAATGACAATTATTCTTGAACAAAATTATAAGGTTAAAACGGCAATTATTTATGAACAGAGGGAGTAATTATTAATTGCTTATTAAATGGAAAGAGAAATATATTTTGATTTCCTTATTGAGATATATACTTACCCGTTTTATAATTATTAATTACTTATTAAATGGAGAGAGAAATATATTTTGATTCCTTAATATCCTATTTTTATCTTAATATATGTTTGTACACATTTTTAACTTGGGACCTTTATATGCTCATGGTTACAAAAATTACATACTTTCCCATTTTACCCAATTTCTTTTGCACTACTTCGAGAACATTAATGGATCATACCAAAAACGGGGTTAGTGAAACTAAATTTTGCCGCAAAACAATGGATCCTGTGCTTACGGATTAATTATCGTCAATGAACAAGTCGAGACCATTTATAAAGATTCCGATAAAGAATAACAATTCTGGTATTTGAAACATAAGCTCTCAACCTTGTGGTAGGTCTAACCAAACTGATGGAAGAAGACTTCAAAAATATCAAAATTGAGAGATAGCCCGTCACTAAAAAAAACATTTAAGATTACGAAAATTACCATTATAAAAATTATAACACTTGTTTTAGACGATTAAGAAGTCCAACTCATACACATCTTATGTGAAAAAGACGTTATGGTTGATGTTCTTGTCAAACTTTACGAGAGTCTTGATGTCTCTCAGCGTATCAAAGCGCTCTCCTACCCGATAATCCCAAATCCCTTACCCTTTGTAAAAAGAAAAAATAAATAAATAAATAAAATGGTAGGGGGACACAATTAAACGAAGGACCCACCGGATAAGTTTGTGACATGAATTCCCGGCAAGGCGTGCCTTTTGTTTGTCTTCCCATATTACACTAATAACACCACTACCGAAGTCCCGATACCATGCCCCATATGCATCACATTTTTCAATTATTATCATTTCACTTTCACTTGCCAAACAACCCTTAACAAAATACCAACCTTAGAGGCCTTTGGTTAACAACTTTTACAAAATCCCATAACATATATGAATTTAATAAAGAAACTTGTAATTTAATCTCATTTTTCATTTTCATGTTAGGTTCTAGCAGCTTATTAAGTTTTCTTTTAGAATTAAAGATGATAAGTTTTTTGCATCTAAAGCTGTAAGATTTTAAGTGTTGAAGTTGAACACCCTGATTCAACATTTTGATGAAGATATTGAGTCAACATTTTGATCAGAAAAAAATTTGAGTCAAGCTAGCCTGATTCAACATTTTGATCAGAAGAAAAGATGTTTTGAAGAGGATCAATGTATGTTTTCTGGCACATTCTTGGAGCTTCAGAAACATGTTGAAGATGAACACCCTGATTCCCGTCCGTCGAGAATTGATCCAACAAGGCAGTTAGATTGGGAGAATTTCCAACAATCCTGTGAGATTGTTGATGTATTGAGCATTGTACACTCAGAACTTCTCTGTGCTGTAGTTTTGGGTGATTATGTGATTGAGTATGTTGATGAAGATGTTTCTGATGAGTTCGAAGACTTCCCTGGTGATGACGACAATTGGTGGACGTCATGTATTCTCTATTAAGTATTTGAGAACTTTCGGAATTCAAGGAATAGAAGAAGGTCTAGGAGGACTGCAATTAGAATAGCAAGCCGACACTCAAGCTATGATACTTCAAACTCGGATGAAGGTTCTGTGACATCTATAGAATTTCCAGAGTATAGAGGCGATGATACTGATGATGAATATGTGAATTCGAGAGGCCCGCCAAGGAGTAACTCTATTCATCAAAGGCTAGTTTCTCTTGATTATTAATCATTTTATGTAGCATTCAATATTAATTGTAGCGGTAAATACAAAATTCTGCAGGTATAAGAAGGAAAACACGAGAACATAAACCAAAGTCATTATCAAAGATAAATCACGAATCAAATCAAGTATGAAAATAAATTACAAGCTAATAGTTCTTACCATAAGAGACATAAGCTCTGATTGCAACCTATTTCAATCAAGAAAAAAGGGGCAAAATCAGAAACCCTAAATCGTCAACGAAACTAAGAAAAACGGCAAAACCAGATCCGATCCTAACTACCCTTACCCTACTACCTTCGTCACTGCCGACTCTTCCTCCTTCAAACAAGTTGTCTAGATGCTTACCGGATCCTCTGATTTCTCCAAGACCTCTAGCAAGCCACCCACCTCCACCGTTGATGCTTCTAGTCGAGGGTGCGCATGAAGGAGTCTGCACAGGTCACCCATAACACATCAAGGACATACACTGGTTTCTGGGTTCGAAACGTGAAGCAAAAGGGAAGTAAAGTCACCGTGAAGCCTGCAGAGGGGAAAACTCAAGCTAGACCCGACTGAAAATTCCGGCGTTGTTTACATACGGAAATCAATTGCGATGGAGTTCGAGTTTGTTCCACACCTTAATCCACCCCTGTCATCTCTGAAACAGTTTGAGAGAAGGGGAAAGAGAAGACGGGAGTTTAAGAGAAGTGAGGGACGGCTAGGGTTTCACGGTGAAAAATATGAGAGGGTACGCTTACTAAAAAAAATTATACCATAAACTAAAATATAAAAGGAGCCTACTTACTTAATTCTCCCAATTCCTTAAGAGTTTTAGATTGAACTAGTTTTTCTAATCAAGTCAAATATCAATAAAGTTTGAAAAAGAGTTAAAGAATAGTAGAGAGACATGAAATACAAATAATTTTATTCTAACTAGTTTATAAACCATATCTTGTGCGGGTATATTTATATATTGGGTTTTTAATAATATGTCATGAGTTTGTATATGTATAAACTAATGATATATTAAAAAAACATTATAATAGTCATTCAATTATTCTCACGATGACAAAATATTTGCAAATAAAGAAGTGTCTCATTATTTGGACTTTAATTTAATTAATATACAACGTACTCTTTTTTAAGTTTATGAATAAATTACCCTAATTATATTCATGCATATAATTTTGTTGCCAAAAAATTTAGACACTACAAATGAGTTGTTATAGATGGTTGTAGATTTGGTAACAAACAAAATCGCATTGTTATAACCGTAAGATACTGAACGATGAGATGAAATTATTTTTTAGTGTATTGGCACGATGAGATGAGAAATATTTTAATTTTGAATTAAAATTGTAATTATAATATGGCAAATCTGTAAAAGTTCTAGATGGCATAACTAATGTGTTGACATGTGTACTAAGAGTCTAAGAGGGTTGTGTTTTAGTAGTATATATATTGATTTGTTAATCGATTAGGGTTTTCAAGTTTCTTCAAATTCAAGTCGAAAAACTACATTTTACACTGCCTTAATCATTGACAATTACCTAAAAGTAATTAATCATTTGAAATGATTGAAAATTGCAAGAATCTAATGTGAAAGCCTAATCTAAATTTATCAACCGTATGAGAAAAGTTTAAGATATTTGTTTCCTCGGCATAGGAATCTCAAACGCAGCAGATTCCAACGACTCCAAAACTAGGTTTGAGATTGACCCTTAGGATTAGGTGTTTGTTAGTCTTCAATTTGTAACCATTTGTTTAGGGCCCACCTAATTACATCGTTACCTGTAATTAAGCACTATCGATCAACTATTGTACTACTAATTAACATTCATTACAATATACTTTATTATATGTCAAGCACAAAACAAAGATAAGATCTAGATAATATTAATTAGCCACTTCTAAAATCATCTACAAGATAATTTAAACTTAAACATGTTAAAATTTTAAATTATATTGTACATGATTAAATTTCAATTAACGGTACTGAATAATTTAAATTTAAAAATGTATCTATTTATCATTTATAATTAAAATTAAGTAATGATATAACTTTTAACCCATATTCTAAAAACAGAAATTAAAAAACCCAATTATCAATTAATTTTATCAGAATATTACAACCATCCAACAAAATTATGACATTGATAACCGATGGATTGCTGAGGCCTTGTTTGACCTCAACAGTGTAATTTCAACTAAGGAAATGAAACTCATAGTGGTAATTTGGTGGAATATGTGGATGATTAGAAACCAGTTCATATTTAACAAAAATAAATTTTCACAAAACATAAAAGTTATAGCAATTAATCAAATTGCGAACTGGGACCAAGCAAATTCGAATCAAAACAACAACACATTAACAACAAAAAGCCAAAAAATTAAAAATGGAAACGACATGAGGAAGGATTTTGTAAACTAAATTTTGATGCTTCACAAAATCTAACAAATAAATGTTTCTATGGTTTTATCATCCGAAGCCAACATGTGATTCCTATTGCTATAGGAAGCGCAGTTGTAATGCTAAATTAGTGTTGGAAGCAGAAGCTCTTGTTTTGCGGTTTGACCTTCAAAAGGATAAGGAGATTGGAATTAAAACTATCGAGATTGAAGGGGATAACCTAACGCTTATCAATTCGATCAATCAAACTTGGAAGCCGCCGTGGGAACTCGATATGATTATCAACGACATTTCAATTATTATTTATGGTTTCCAAAACTCGACCGAACCACATGTTTTTAGGGAGAATAACATGGTTGCGGACAAGATTGCGTTGCACGGGCACAATAAAGAGCTGGATGTAGTTGCAATCCCAGAAAACGTTCAAAACCTCATCCGAAAGGATGCTTTAGGCCGATTGGTTTTCTAAAATACACTGAAAAATTCCACGTCATATATAAATATCGAATCTTTATAATTGTGCAACCAAAACTGCATTAAAGATCAGATTTGAAGATCGGGTGGTCAATACTTAACCTTTGCCCTGTTCAAAGAGGTACCCTCCCTAATCGTACGGTGAGGATCGATGTGTCGGCGGGGCCAGGTGTGTCGCCACCACACGATTGGTCTATTTCTCATATATTTATATCAGCATTTTAATTATATTTATTATTTTTAAATGATTTGGGTCGACAAAGACATGGATCTGTTTGAGATTGAAATTGAATACAATTTTATAAGTAGGAATCTATAATATATACTTGGGGTGCATGTGATTTTGTAATTGAATAGCTCATGCATAGCTAAGCTAAGCTGTTATTCTCTCATTATATATTCCATTTGTTTAATATCTATCCTAAATTCGTTATATCTTACATAAATTGTTACAAAATTACTAAAAAAAACTATTTGAGTAATTATAAACGGTTAGAAATTCATGCGTAGTGTTGTACTCGGATCTAACGCACCGTTCACGGTATTTGAATTGGGTTTTTAGTCGCCGTAAACCTTTAATAACCGGATTGTTTAAGGTATGGTAAACTTTTTTTGTTTTTTACAAAATGCCCATGTACGTTTTCTTTTAGTTTTCTCACATTTCTCGTATATTTTTTGCGTTTTATTTATTTATTTTGGTTTTAACGTTTATATTCAAAATATGTTAGGTTTGGCTTAGAAACGGAATTGGAATCGATAACTTAGTTTAGGTTAGAAACGAAATCGGTATTGCCATATTGGAACAAAAAACGAAAAACAGAAAACAAACATTGGTTTTCTTCGATGTTCTTCACCAGCGAAGAACAAGTTGAGCTTACCTTCAACACCGTTTTAATGTGTTGAATATGAGACGCCAACTTCAGCGCATGCCGATTGCGTTGAAGTTGACGCGTAAGCACACACCCATGTTTTAAACAAGCGAGTGTGTTTACATTTTTCAATATTTTTTAAAAAAGCTAAAACTTAATTTTTTGTTACAAAATGTATACAGAGTTCGAAATTCGGATTTTTTATCAATCTATTACTTTCGAAAATCGGTTTAGATCCTTTTCGAACATCAAACTAGGACACAAAGACGACCACCGCCTACCACTTCTTTACGCCGAGACGATCAACGAGTGGAAGATGAAGAGGTTGCCCAATCCACATCAGTTCCCGCTCCTGCTATCGATTCCCTCCCCATCCGAGCCCGTTCCTACCATTGGTCCCGTTTCTATTTTCTCTCAGCTCGGATCACTTCCTCATCGGAAGACTCAGTTTGAGACAAATGATGAGGACGCCATTTGCACACCCTATCCCCTAATTTAGTTCCCTTTACCTTACCTCTTGCTCCCGTTTCCACATCCAATCCCACCTGTACCCCCACTCCTTCATACACACCCTTTAAATCTCACACAACATCTCCTTCTCACAATTCCCCTTCACACCACACCTAAACACATACCGCCCATCCTACTCATACCACTTATGCACCCAAAGCTGATGTGGGGTCATAATCTTCTACTACTCGTGTTCGTTGAGGGATTGGTGCCCCTAGGATTGGAGATTTGTTGACATAGTACACCGACCATAGGGTTGCTCATATATGGATGGACGAGGTATGCTACTAGATTTTAGCAATGAATGCGAATGAATGTATTTTTTTTTCATATTTAACATTTTTTTTGTCAAATGAAGGATGTATGAAAGGTGATGAACGTACACCAACGTTTGGATCATGTGAGGTAGGTGTCGAGTTGGCAACGTGATCTTGATGACTTGGAGGGATGGTTTGTTGTGGTCATACATATTGGATTGACTAATCTAGAGACATTTGACTTCGGTGGGGTTGATCACGTGCTTTATCATGCCTTCATCGAGTGGTGACACCCAAAGACTAGTAAATTTCATCTACCTTGGGGCGAGATGATGATCACCATCTATGATGTGGCTATTCTGATGAGCCTCTGAATAGACGGAGATGCATGTGAGACGCCATCGAGCACACATCGACACATAAAGTGGTTGAGCTCCACATTTGAGATGATAGAGGCCGAGACACGGACACATGGAACCTTTATACAAGTAGAGGTCATTAGGAGGGTCACCACACTTCTCCTCCTTGACTCATCCACACCGGCAACTACACTAACATCCGTATACTTGATGACGGTTATGGGAGTGACGTTGGTAGTCGACAAGACTACCAACCGGATACGGCCATGGGTGACCGACCTCGTACCCAATCACGAGATAACCGACTCTTATGCTCGAGGGTAAGAGTTTTATGCTTCTTGTATGACATCTTGATTTCTCTTCCCGATCTAGGGTGAAGACCATTGGTGGATGCACATCACTCCTATAGGTATCAACTTTTGAAATCTTTTCATTATTTAAGTAGATTATATACACCAAATAATCGGTAAATAATTTATCTCCTTGCAAAATATAAGCGTAAATAAGTTCCATTTTCTTATTAAAACAAGATACTTAAGTTAAATTCTTTTATGGGGCGTTAGACTTGGTTGTTACAAAAGAAGTTGCAGTCCTTAGGCCTCCAAAAAAAGCTAGTAAGGCCGACAATGACAAAGAGTGAAGTGCAACAAGGCTTTTTTTAAAAACGCACTTTCCCTCTCTTTTGGGGTCCAGCCGCCAACTTCAGGGATCTGCACGTTGGACTTCGAGGATTTCGATCCCGAAGACCCCCAACTTGACGTTTCAGAGGTTGACGTCTTTACGTGGTCAACTAGAGCAGATGAGGCCAAATGACGTGAGGTTCATGTCATATCATGACCGTGTTTTGGACTTTGACAAAGAGTTTGCTATCTCCAAGTACAAAGCGCCATTCATACATGTGGCGCTGATGAGCCCTATATGCCAGACAAAATGATGAAACAATTCGTGCGTATACAGAGGATCCCCGACGATCGTATCCTGGTGACCACAGAGGAGCGTCCAACTATTGGTGCCCGAGGTTACAAGGTTCGATATCATCAAACACACGAAAGGTGGTCTACCAGACATGACGAGGTCAAACGCTTTTCATTGGTCGGTACAAAGATGATGCCCGTTTCATGTGTTGTAGTTGATGACTACATGGCATGGTTTTATGGCTGGGTTATCCGTACCTCTTTCCAAGGTCAGTTGCACATGCACCTCCCATGGATCGACCACCCCATGTCCATGTTTCGGACACCTGGGTAAGATATCTCATTTGTACATGTTAGCATTTCGTTTATCTATTACAGATTTCTAACTACTTGTTTCTGTCGACTGCGTTTACATGTCCTTATTAGTAGGATCCCGGATATGCCACGTGTTCGTAGTACGCAAACATCATAAGAGATAGATGATGAGCTTTAACGGCTTGGTGACGAAGCGGTGGGACACCGGCCACCACTTGATCCTTCCCATGTCCGAGCGTCGCAACAATGCTGTTTAGGACGTTTATCTTTTATCTTTGGAATGAAATTTTGTATTTATTTGGATTTTGTATGAGATTTTGGTTGGAATATTTTGATATTATATTATTATGTTATAATTTTACGCTATTATGAGGTTTTGATTGAAATATTATGACATTATGTTATCATGTTATGATTTTTCGCTATTACGAGGTTTTGATTGAAATATTATGACATTATGTTATCATGTTATGATTTTCCGCTATTATTTTTCCCTATTATGTGATGTTTTTGGACCATCTGACTATAAAAATGCGACACAAGTACTAAAAACTATCAAATTACTTTGTACTTGTTTCTGAGGTACTAAAATACCAAAATAAAACACACACAAAATGCGATAAAAGCATTAAACTATCAAATTATGTTACGATTTTACGTTCAGTGTAGAGTTTAGAAGCTTTATCCATTCTCTTGCACTCGTCTTTGGTGCATATTGATTTGGTGTTATCGTTGTATACAAAATGAAGTTGAGGTAATTTGATGTTATCGTAGAGTTTCAGGTTTTGTTGCTTGATCATTAGATGAAGTGAAGTAAAATGAAGTTGAACCTTCGTCTTCAACGCAGTCGGAATGCGTTGAATTTGAATATTGTCAACGCAGTCGGCCTGCGTTGCACTATGCATTTGTTCTTTTTATCGCTATGCATGATTCTTTAATAATCTAGTTAGTAAACTGGGTTCCTTAATTATCCAATTTTAGTTATCCAATTTATGTTTATTCATTTCAATTACTTTTTTATGTTACCCAATTGTTTTTTTTACCGATTTTTGTTATCCGATTTCATTTACCGGAATTTATGATATTGTAACATTAACCCCCCGTTTGGTTGTGACTCTGGAAACGGAAACGAAATGGAAACGAATCTAGTCAATATGTGTAGTTTGTAAATGAAATTTTTTGTGGTTTCATGCATAATGCCCTTGTTTACCTCCATTTTGTTTCCCTATAGGGTATCAAAAGTAATCAAGTTCTACTACAATTACCTCAAACCACAAAGAACGATTCCACAAAATTTCATGAACAAGGATATACTTATGGACTAGATTCGTTTCCATTCCGTTTTCGTTTCCGGAGCTACAACAAAACGGACCCTAAATCTACAATTTAGAAATTGAATAAATCTTGGGATACAATATAGTTATAATAATGAAAAGTAGGCGTATCAATGAAGGTATTATATAATGTAGCTAGTTAGGCATTATTTTGTTAGTGTTATTTCCTAATATTCTATAAGATGATGAAGACCCATGATTAGTTTAATTACATATAATACGCCTGCATAGCTGGAAGTGTCTGAGGCATCATCATACATCTTGATTGAGATTGGCCATTAGACCACTAACCCTAATTTGTTTTTCTTTAATTAAGCATGCTCCTTGCTCTCCTCTATCCAATCCAACCTCTCAATCCAAACACTCCCTTGATTTCTGTGTGTAAGAGAATCTTCAATTCCTCATATATATATATATATATATATATAACTTATATGTGTTCTTCCATTTCCTTGCAGCTTTCATATCATACATAGCTCTTGGCTTTGAAAAGCTCTCATCAATACAAACATTGTCTGTCTCTCATCTTCAACCTCGGATTCGATCTCGATCAATTCTTCATACAAGGTGAGAAGAATACAACTCTATTATCATTTGCCATTATCACATGTCTATCTTGAAAGTGACCTTAAGAAAAATATCTGGGTTAGCTATATATAATTACAAGGTGTAAAGTTCATTCATACACAGTAGAAGATATTTCAAATTTTGTTGTGGTCACAATTTTGAGCTTCAAATTACCTTATGAATTATGATATTCAAAGTTGAATATATTTATATATATATACATATAAAATCCCTGGACCATATATTCCTCTTAAACTTGCTAATATCTAATATCCTTTGTCGCCTTATTCCTTCAGGTATATACTTGCAGAAAAACCAGTACTCTCATCCTTTGATGAATTTAGGTTCTGTGTTTCAAACCCTAAAATGGATAAAGAGTTGATAAAGAAGGCGATGTTAAAACATGAAGAAATCTTCAAAGAACAGGTATTTAATGATACATTATGCATTACAGTATAAAATTGAGATCAATTCTAATTTAATTTTGTTTTGTTTTGTTCAGGTTCAGGAGCTTCATCGTCTATACAAAAAACAGAAGCTTCTGATGAACAGCAGCAATACGGAGATGAATGACAATCAAGTTGTAATAGAAGAAAGTGAAATTCAGTTAACTCTTGGCCCGTCAATTTACAAATCGGGTCAAAAGCGTTCGAGTTCTGGAGAAAGCTTGTGTTCTTCAAATTCAACTGGATCAAGCCAGATTCTGAACAAAGAAGCATCAGTTCAAGAGAATTCAACATGGGAATTCGCTCGTTCGTCATCGAAATCGATCAAGATGAATATGAAACAACAACAGCAACATCCACCATGGTTGTTCCAAGCATTGAGCTTGAAATTGACTTAACTTTTTTTTTTTTTAATTTAGGGAAAAGAGGAAGTTAATTGTGATGTAAATTGTAATTAAGCCCTCTTCTTCTCTTAGTTCAGTTGGTGTTATGAGATTGAAGATAATCCATCTGATTAATGTTAATTTATCTTCCTTAATTATGATTTGACTGTGATAATCATGGAGTCTTGTTTGGTTGGATTATAAAATTATGATTGAAATCTGATATGCATGAACCTGATCAAGATCAAGGTAATGAACATAATTTAAGTGTTTTTTGAATGTGATTGATCACATGGGCTTCTGATACCCAAAAAATGGCATTATTAGGCCGAGAAAAAAAAAAGAGAAATTAATATGATAATAGCAATTGTGATGGCTCTTTCAACCAGCTAGATTTACATATAAGTTTGCCAAGATTCTGTTCGTAGGATAAAGATTTGGACAAGATGACAAAATAGTTTGTCAGTTTACACATTTTTTGGTGCAATAATTTTGGGAAATATTGTCAGAAATCATAAGAACTGTCAAGGAAATGGGGCTGATTTCCCTCTAAATTCTTATCCCATTGCATCATTATATCTTCCGAGTTCTGACTACTGCTGTTCTGGGTAAGAGCTAGATTTCATGGTTTTTAACCCAGACAAAGAGATGATAGGTTGAGTAACCATTAGTTTATGGTAGCTGAAATAAATCAGTAGTTAAAACCAAAAATAAAGCTTATTGGATAGTTGAAGGAACTTATTTTTTTTAATAAATTTGTTAGTTTTTTATAGAATTTTTTTTTTATTAAAGTTGATATAATTGTAATATTAAAAAAATAATCTTTTTCAATATAGCTTATAAAATATCTTCTTTTGAAAATTTGGACTCCAAACTTCCATTTTATATCTCATCCATAGCACGGACTCTATATCAAAACAAATGTTGTAAATTAGGGTCGAGTTTTAGAAAAAATTTCAACGGTGAAAACTATTTCTCGAGTTTCACTTATGTTAGTGTTGTCTACATGTCTTCTAATCCGATATTTACCAACGCACCAAACATGTTGAGATAGATATTTACACTAAAAATTCATTCTTTTAGGGTTTGTAAACTTTAGATCAGTCTCTTTATAGACTCTCCTTCTCAGTCGTGCAGTTGGTATGTTGTCAAGTAGATAGACATTGAAGATGGTAAATTAGTGCAAATACATAAGATGAGCTATAACTAGCTTCTTCACAGTATGTCTGCCACAAGAAGAACAAAAGATTCTTTCTTTCACTCTTTACACAATAAACTAATAATTACCTAAGATAAAGCCTGCATGAAGCATGCAATACAAAAAACAAAAGATAATGCTCAATCATATGAGTTTAGAGCTTTGAATGTCGAGAGAAATTCTTATAAGAAATCGTTATTTTGGAAGTAAGTTGTTTTTCTTTTGTTTTTGGTAAAAATTTAAATATCTATAATCTCTATGATTAGAGTGTCCTCTCTTAGGGACAACTTGCCTTGCTGGCCTTTCTGTCCAGATCTATTTGTTAATCCTCTTTCTTTGTACTCTTTGCCTTTCTTTTAAAAGGTTTCTTTTTATATTTTGATAATGAAAAAGGAGGTTTCATTATTCATATCTTCTGGCTACTTCTGTACAAAGTTTAGCCCCACTTTTGATCAAAAACAATAAGTACTAACCCCACAATACATAACTATGGATGTCACAACTCATAAGTTCAAATTCCCCTATAGTACTGTAATAATTACAGTACGAGAGCCATATTTGATAAGTTCGTAGAAAGAGTCCAAATTTGAGATTTTTACAGACGATCTTGAGAGTTTTTATGTACACTTTTTTAACTAACAAGTTCACCCCGCTTTTCTCGATGTGCTTTAGGATTGTGATTATCTTTTTTTGTTTCTCAAATCTCCGGACTAACACTTAAGGAGTCTAGCGCCACAACCACTAGACCGTATTTGTGTCTTATGATCTTTCATTCAATATTTTTTTTATTTTTTGTTTGAACTATACGGTAAGCGATTAGATTAGATCATCTCCTCAATACTCTTTAATATTTTGGTCGGTTTCCAACAAGGTTAAGATCTTTCATTCAATATACTTGTCTCCATGTAAAAAAATGGTGATTTGTAGCCCGTAGCAAACACATTTACCTATAAAGTCAAAGCCCAAAAAAGGTAATGGAGGCCCAACAATGATACCTCTGTAAAAAATTCGGCCCAAACAAGATTGGGCCGACGCGAAACCAAAAAGCCCAAATTTGAAAAAAATCTGTCCTCACGTAATCCATCGTCCTCTACCTTATCCTCCTCTTCTGCTAAGTGCTGAAAACCCCTTGCAAAACCTCTCTCGCTCCCATTTCAATGGAATTCCTCCTACTGACGAAACAATCTTGTCAATAATTATCACTGACCATCAATTCTCCTCTCATGGAGCTATCTCCCCCCTTTAAACCCCTTTCAAAATCTGACCCGCTAACTCATTTCACTCTCACCAAATTCGAAACCCTCGCTTTCTCTTCCAGCTTCCCTCGTATACCTCTCAAATTCACTCACCCGATAACCCGACCCGCTAACCGCCGTCCGAATCTCCGGCGAATCCTCTCCGTTGCTGTTAACCCGCGGGAAGAACTTCCGAAAACTAGTCCCCAACGACTCCTCAAGGAGCTAGCAGAACGAAAGAAGGTAATTTCCCCTAAGAAGAAAGCTCCACCGAGACGATTCATCCTTAAACCACCATTAGACGATGCAAAATTAGCCGAGAGATTCCTTAATAGCCCTCAGTTATCTCTCAAATCCTTCCCGCTATTAAGTTCCTGCCTACCTTCCTCGCGTTTCAACAATGCAGATAAAACCTGGATTGATGAGTACCTTCTAGAAGCCAAACAAGCTCTTGGATACCCTCTAGAACCTTCCGAGAGCTATGGGGATGATAATCCAGCGAAACAATTTGATACTCTGTTGTATTTGGCGTTTCAGCATCCTTATTTTGCTAATTGTGAGAGGGTTAATGCTAGGCATGTGAAGTCAGGGCATTCGAGATTGGCGTTTTTAGGGGAGTATGTGTTGGAATTAGGTTTAGCTGAGCTGTTCTTGCAGAGGTATCCTAGAGAGTCGCCTGGGCCTATGAGAGAGAGGGTTTTTGCCTTGATTGGAAAGAGATTTTTGCCTAAGTGGATTAAAGCTGCTAGCCTTCATAATCTGGTGTTTCCTTATGATGATATCGATCGGCTGAGGCGATGTGAACGAGAGCCACCAGCAAAGTAAGCCTTGAATTCAATAGAATTTGGCTGTTGAATGTGATTTTTCTTGATTTGATTTCCTCCAGAAAGGTTGAGAGTTGTGTCCTAATTAAAAGTTATTGAATTTGCATTCATCGTTGTAGCCTATGTATAGCCACTCAGAAGTAGATTGCCAGGTTAATTGGACTCATCAAATGTGAACTTGGAAGTATGCTATGGGTTACACTTAACTTGTATAGTATAGGCCCAAGATTATGTTATTGTGCATTTTTAGTTGAATTGCTTTTATTAAGAGGTGTTACTGGTCGAGATTATGCTATTGTGCATTGCCAATACGAGGGATTTGCTTAGGCGCAATAGCTTAAGGCCTCCACAATCTAGTGTTTCCTTTTGATGATATATATAGGCTGATGCGAACTGAGTGCGAGTCCCCTGCAGAGTAAGCCTTGAATTTGTAGGATTTCTGTTGGCATTTGAATGTCTTCGGAAAGGCTGAGAATTGTAGATTTCCAGGTTAAATGCATTCGGCATATGTGAACTTGAAAATGTGTAGCATAGTTGTGTTTTGAAGAGAGGCAATTGCAGTTATCCATACTGTATAAAATATATATGCTTATTTGTAGCTAAATTTGATTTGCTGAATATAACTCTGACCACAGGTTCTAGCTGTGTAGATTATGTTACTGTGCATTATTTAGCTTAGCTGGGAACTTACATTCTGTCATATTTGCAAAGATTTTACTTCAAATTTTAGGCTTGTAGTTACAACTGATAGATAGTTAGTAACTTAGTAGTGGCAACTCATAAGCTTTTTATTTTTGATGGCAGGTCTGTATTTTGGGCATTGTTTGGGGCTATATATTTGTGCTTTGGTATGCCGGAAGTTTATAGGGTACTTTTTGAAGTGTTTGGGATGGATCCAGAGGACGAGGAATGTCAACCCAAATTAAGAAGGCAACTCGAAGATGTTGATTACGTTTCTGTGGAATTTGAAGGCAGAAAACTCGAGTGGCAAGAAGTTGCAACCTATAAGGTAATCTTGAACTTGAAATTAACTTGTTGAAGCTAACAAATCAGGAACTTGTAGGGCAGTACCCATTAAAATTGCTGTTAAGCATGTGAACGGGTGACACAGATGATGACTAGTGAAGTAGATATCATAGTAGAAACATGACAAGAATGGCAAATGAGGTCGCTGGATTATCTTCCATTTTTATTGTGCTTTCTTGCTGATACAGAGTTCTGTTCATTCAAATCCAATTTCACATATTTTGGAGGCGTTGTGGCATGGGCTAAACTCTAATACCCTAAATATCCAGATTGGTTGTATTAGAAACAATTAGTCCATGGAAAATAGGTGAGTAATGTATTCTAATGGGGTTGTATGTATTTTTAACATCCTAATAGAGATTTAAACCTATATTGAGTTTCAGCATATTTTCTCTCTAATTTATAAGTTGTATTTGGAAGGACTTTTTTTGAATAAATTCTTACTTGATTAATGCAGCCTCCGGAGGATGCTCTTTTTGCTCATCCGAGGCTATTTAGGGCTTGTGTACCACCAGGCATGCATCGATTCCGAGGAAACATATGGGATTTCGATAGCAAACCCCAAGTTATGAGAGCTCTGGGATATCCTTTAGCAATGAAGGACAGGATTCCAGAGATAACCGAAGCACGAAACATTGAGCTTGGCCTTGGACTTCAGGTATTTCATTTACTTTACTTAATTCTCAATATTATGGGTTTGTTTGATCACATATAATGTCTTTCAGGAGAAGTGACTATTTGCTTTGCATTATAATGTAGTATTGACAATTACAGCTTACAACAATGTTCATTTTACACTAAATACTACATACTTTAATTTTAAAGTCCGTTCCTACATAGTTTAATTATAATGCATGGCATGCAAAGAGACCTTCATAGCATGCATACTTGATAAATTTGTGAATCTTCCTTTTGTAACTTCTGCTGCATGATGACGCACAGCTAAGTTTCGTGCATCCATCAAAGTACAAATTCGAGCATCCTAGGTTTTGTTATGAGCGGTTGGAATATGTTGGTCAAAAGATCCAGGTATTTTTTCACCATCCATTTTGCCAAAACATGAATGAACCGGAAACAAATCTTGATCATTTCTTCTGTTCATAGGATCTTGTGATGGCTGAGAGGCTTCTGATGAAGCACCTAGACGCACCAGGAAAATGGCTTCAAGAAAGGCATCGTCGGATTCTGATGAACAAGTTTTGCGGAAGGTACTTGAGGGAGAAGTACCTTCATAGATTCATCATCTACTCGGAACAGGTTCAAGATGCCTATGAACAGAATAGAAGACTAAGAAATCCAGCCACAACGGCTGTCAACCAAGCTCTTCACGGCGTTTCATATCTTGTATACGGGAAACCAGATGTTAGAAGATTGATGTTTGAGGTATTCGATTTTGAACAAATCCAACCAAAAGCTGTATGAGAATTTGTGTGTAGATAAGTGTAGAGTGCAATATTCTTACACAGAATGACAGAAGTTGTGTTTCATTGTTCATGCTACTGAACAATTTGAATAGAGAATAGACCTCTACAACTACACACAACTACTTGGTTAGTAGAATTGTGTTTGTAAGCTTATGCAGAGTGCATATTCGTGTACACGGTGTTGCTAACTTGCTGGACTGATTTGTTCAAATGTGACCCCAAATTTTTGAAAGAAAACAATAGTACCATTCTTTTGAATGTATTTGCCTAAATGGGAAGTGCTAACTACTAACTAGAGAAGGTTCATCATCTACTCATGTGTTTTATATTTGTTAAATTGATACTTTTAAAACTTATATACTTCCTTCGAAGATAAACGTTTATACTCGTTGTCACTATTCGCTTCATCCTGCTTTCCTTGAAGACTTTTTTGCTCTTGAAGACTTTTTTGCTCTCGGGTCTCTTTTAATGTATTTTAGTGTATTTCTTTTCTTCTTGGTTATGTGGTACTTCGTGACGGTGAGTCCGTCTGTCGATCTTTTCAGCCTTTCGATCCACTAGCCGGCACGCCGTTTAGTGGTTCAAACCGTTTTCCATTTAAAAAAAAAATTTCATGTTGGAGGGCATCTCGAATCTTTCCGAACTTGACCTAATTTAATAAAGTTATAGTTTTACACTTTTACTTCAAAATAAAATGTATTCATTTTTTTTTATCATAAAGGAGTTCATTGCTATATTCATATAATTTAAGGTTGATAAATAATTCAAAGTAGCATCTTCAATTGGAATGCTTAACCCTCATACAAATATGTTCTAATGAAATTAGTTATCAATTCATCTATTTGTGGAATTTAGTAATTATTTTAGCATCACAATCATTTCTCTTATTACAATTTCTGCCGAATAATTTTTTTGGGATAAATATGACATTAACTCATGATTTTTTTTCTTCCAAAAACCATCATCTAAGATTTTGTAAATTTAATAATTTATATTATTTAAAGCCAATTTCCTAATAAAATTATTTTTGTATACATTGATTTTTTTGGGCATATTACACGAAATAAAATTAATCATTGGGATTATCAAAAAAAAGCTATATAGTTTATGCTATATTTGACAATTTTGAAAATTGATGGTATAATTTTACAATTACTTCTCAAGTCGTGCTATTTACTGCAATTCACCACCTCTTGGGATAAACTTGGATTCATCTTTGTAAAATGAAAGCAAAAGAAAGCAAAAGAAAAGAAATCATTTTTCAGTAGCCCTCATTCCTCACCCTGTCTCTCCTCCTTCCCGCCGGAGAATCTTTAGCACCTCCGGCGTATCTGCTTCTGCTCTGGTGTATATCATCGCCGGAGGATCGGAGTAGATCAGCTTCTTCGAGATCAAGCATGTCCAAGGCTCGTGTCTATGCTGATATCAACGTTCTCCGCCCCAGGGAGTACTGGGATTACGAATCGCTCACTGTTCAATGGGGGTAATTGAAATTTGAATCGAAATTTCTTAAAAATAACTGTTTGTTGTTAATTTGTTCGAATCTCTGTTTGATTTTCCTTCGGAGGTTCGGTATTAGAAATCGAAATCGGATCAAGTCTTTTCGTTTAAGCTGCAGTTGGTTCTTTTCTTAATTTAGGGTTTATCTATGAATATATTTCTGTACCTGAAGTACCTTATACTAGTCTTCGTCTTTCAGATATGCTATCTAATCACAAACCTAATGATGAAACCAGCTTCCTGCTTGAACTAACTTGGTGGTATCAAGCAATTGAATCTGATAAAACAAACGATTGATTGAATCGCTTGTAACCAAATAGCTCTTCTTATTAATACATGGACTTGCTTATTATTACAATCAGCAGTCAATTGCAATTTATAGTCACTGTATTGTGACATGTTTAGTTAATTTTTTTCTGTATTTTTTTTTCTTTCCAGTGACCAGGATGATTATGAAGTTGTAAGGAAAGTTGGTAGGGGAAAGTATAGTGAGGTTTTTGAAGGCATCAATGTAAATTCAAATGAAAGATGCGTGATTAAGATCCTCAAGCCTGTCAAGAAGAAGAAGGTTGGTTGATTTTTCTGGACTGTTTTTCTGGATGAATTCTAGTATCACATTTGTATCAAAGTGTGTTGATTATCCGTTCTATGGATCAAGAGTGTCTTTCCTGTTTATTGTTATGTAAAAATGCCATAAGTGAAGTTCCGCCTTCATTCCAAGGAATGACCTTCAAGATGGGCCTAAAAATCAGAGTGCCTTTCTCCCCCTATGGTTTTACAATTCGATTAACCGATGCAGTTGGCACGGTTTCATCTTACTTCTGCTGAAGTATAATACGGATAAGCTCTAAGTTGCTGTGAGAATAGGCTGATGTCATTCTCAATCAGCTTGTCAAATACTACGTGACTGCTAACTATTTATTCTTTATGTTTCTGATTCTTATATTGATCTTTACATATTGATGCAGAATTTCAATCTAACCACAAGTTTTTGTAATACTTGCGTTGGCAGATAAAAAGAGAAATTAAAATACTTCAAAACTTGTGTGGGGGAACAAACATCGTAAAGTTGTTCGACATTGTCAGAGACCAACACTCTAAGACACCAAGTTTGATATTTGAGCATGTGAATAGTACAGATTTCAAGGTCTTGTATCCCACATTGACCGACTATGACATACGCTACTACATCTATGAGCTTCTGAAGGTAAAGTTGTGAAATCCTAAGTTAACAACACAGATTTAACATGAAGACTGACCTCTAAATTGTTTTGCTGCTGTAGGCCTTAGATTATTGCCATTCACAAGGTATAATGCATAGAGATGTCAAACCTCATAATGTTATGATAGACCATGAGCTGCGGAAACTTCGCTTGATAGATTGGGGCCTTGCAGAATTCTACCATCCCGGCAAGGAGTATAATGTTCGTGTAGCGTCAAGGTACTTGCGTCTCGTTAATGGTTTAAATATCCTTAAATGAGCAATTTACAGATAGAAATCTCGAATTATTGGGTATTTAAGGCTTATTTGCCCTCCTGCATAGATGATTTACAATATGCACTGTAAATTGCAGTGTGAATTTCACAAGTTACAGAAACAATCATTTAGTCTTTAAAATATGAAGATATTCATGAACTTAAAACCCGAGTTTCTACATCAACCCTTTCAAAGCCTTGTGTTTAAAAGTTTTGAATGGTAAAAGACACATTTAAACGTCAAGTGGGTACTGCAATCATCTTTTCTTGTTTGGCCTTTTTATCATCAATGCCTCAAGGAGTAGGGTTGACTGATTGAGGATGGAGAGTTATGGAGAATGAAATGAGTTAAGGCAAGCAAATAAAAATATAAATGAGGGTATCAAGGGGAATTGGTGCTCCTTGATACAGATCACCCTGGATGGAAGGGAACTGTAGAAGATAACTATATGTGCGCTAAACTTATACAGGTTCATGTATGTAATAGTAAAACCAAATTCATCTTCGCTGGGCTATGTGAAAATTTGTAGTTCCTTGCTGGGTTATGTTGAAATTTGAAGCAATTGTGCAAGACTATGACTATTCTTTGGACTTGTGGTAGTATTAAAATTCTTCTCTTGTTTCTCAGATACTTTAAGGGACCTGAGCTTCTTGTTGATTTGCAAGACTATGACTATTCTTTGGACTTGTGGAGCCTTGGTTGCATGTTTGCTGGAATGGTAAGGATCAACAAGCATAAACCATGTTCCATGTATATTTTGAAATTATTATCTGTTCAATGTTTGAAAGCAAATTGTTCTCGCTTTTGAATGTCTAATCATCCTCTTGCCTTCATCTAGATATTCCGCAAGGAACCTTTCTTTTATGGGCATGACAATCAGGATCAGCTTGTTAAAATTGCAAAGGTAAGCTGCAGTCAATATGAAAATAATTAATAATAGATTTTTATGTTTGGTTTCGCCATCACACAGCCACTTCCTTCAAGCATCATGTTTTTTGAACATGGTGTTCACTTAATCTAGAATTGAAAATTGTTTGAGCATGGCAAGCAAATGGTATTGTTATTTCTGGCTTAAATTAAATGGTCTGTGATAGAAATAGATTAGTTTCAGTGCTTGAACAACTTATTGAAATATCTTTGATGCGGCAATTTCTGAAAGTTCCAAGCTGTCATGTTCATGACCCTGCTAAAAGTGACAACTTTATTCTGATAAGATAAACAACTTATCTCGCTGAATCTGTCTTATCTTCTGTGTGGGAAAATGTGGGAGGGGTAATGATGGTCAAACTTCCCCACATTTCCAAGCACAAATCTCATGTATACAGCTTTGTTCTTCAATCTTCATGAACTGTATGGAGCCAGAGTTTCTCCCAATGGCTTGTGACGCCCCTGTTCTAGTGTGGTCTAGATGCTTTAATAGCTGAACCCCATGCAGCTGCATAGTACTGCTCTCAGCTCTCCTTTCATGACTTCTGGCTTTCATGAAATGCACCATGAATTTGCTAGTCTCAAGTTCAAAACAACCGAGTTTTCTTACATTGAGGCCAAACTCCACGAAAACTGGCTTACAGATACTGTCTTACTGCCGGAACTCCTTTGACAATGATGTGTATGGCTTAAGGTTGATGTCTTATGTATGTTCAGGTTCTTGGGACCGACGATTTACATGCATACTTGAAAAAATATCACTTGGAGCTTGATCCTCAACTTGATTCACTCGTTGGGAGGTATGATCTTTTATATTGATCTGATATATCTAGAGTTGGATGGCTTTTTGGACCTTTTTACGCAAAATGGGATCAATAGGATTCATTTAATATTTATCAGGATCTTATTATATGAATTATGAACAAATATGCAGGCACAGCAGGAAGCCATGGTCTAAATTTGTTAATGCAGATAATCAACATCTGATTTCTCCTGAGGTTGCCGCCTACTTCTCTTTGTTTTTGTGAGTGGAAAATATAAAATTTTCTGTTCAAATTTCGCTTCTAAAATATGCTTTGCCGCAGGCTATTGACTTCCTTGACAAGCTCCTTCGGTATGATCATCAAGACAGGCTTACAGCAAGAGAAGCAATGGTAAATAATTGAATGTCATGCAATGCAACCATACAGCCATATAGGCTTTGGCTCATCAATGACTAAATTATTTTTCATTTCTTACAGGCACATCCTTATTTCTTCCAAGTGAGAGCAGCAGAGAGTAGCCGAATGCGTACACAGTGACAAATATCGTTGAATTTGTAGACGTTCACTCGGAGGCTGCTGTGTAATACCATTAGGCATTAACCTCAAAGTCCGCATTGTGGATGTTATGACTATTTCACTTGAAGCATCATCCCCCCATGCTCCGGATACTCATTCCATTAGAAACAAAGGTACTTCCTGCTGTATTATTGAATTTGGAGCTTATCATGTAATACTTTCACTAGGACGAAACTCTCAACTGTGTCAACTCTCAACTATGTCTAATGTATGTTTTACGGCTTTCTTTGATATGGGATTTAGTTTTTTGTTACGCATTATGTCTTTTTAGAGACACATTGAAATGCAGTCCGTTTTAATGATCCTAAACGGGCTATAAGCAGTGATGTTATCCATTTTTTGGTATTGCTGTCATTTGAGTCGGTTACTAGAGCTCGGCTCTTAGAGATGGAAATTTCACATATGAGTCGGTTACTAGAGCTCGGCTCTTAGAGATGGAAATTTCACATATGAGTCGGGTCGAAAACCCGATAAAAAAACACAGGTAGAAATGGGCGATGGGTGAAGCAAGTAGTTGACGAGGTAGGATCCGGTTAAACGGCTCATCTGATTCATCATCTTCAACCTGAATTGAACAATGTTAATTTGATTATATATTTATATATGACTTATCGTGTAATCATGAGAACATAATCGTAATTATTACTACGTATTAGTTTTGTTACGAAGGTGCTGTATCGTTTAACGTATTATTCGTAGTTTTTGTTGGTTGAGTGAGTTATTCGTAGTTATTGTTGGTTGAATTCTTAATTATTATTATTCTTAGTTATTATTAATTATGATATCTAAACTTTGTTTCCTCTTCCCTTTGGCCGCCAAGTCATTGTCGTTAGTGCAATCTTATCACTGCTCCTCCATTCGATGTAGTCCTAATGGTTTCCTCATCTTTGTGACCTGTACGCTCAATAAAATAAGTTACCTTATTAGCTTAATCTTCTCATCTTCTAATTCACTCAAGTTTCATCGTTCCAATCTTCTAATTCCACATAAATTTTATTCGTTTGCACCTTGTCTTATCTACTTTACTCGTCCGTTTTCCGTTTGTTTTTATTTTTCTTGTTTTAATCAAGTTTCATTGTTTCAAATCTGATTCTAATTCCAGTTCATTTTCATTCGTTTGCACCTTGTCTTATCGACTTTACTCGTCCGTTTTCCGTTTGTTTTTATTTTTCTTGCTTTAACCATGTTTCATTGTTTCAAATCTGATTCTAATTCCATTTATTTTCATTCGTTTGCATAAATTTCAACTTGTTTCATTTTTTATTAGCTTGTTCAATGTTTCAGGCTCCAAAATCTCACCCAATCCGCTACAAAGAAATATAAACATCCAAAGTCCTATGATCTTCTATTTTGTTTGCGTATTGTGTTTATGTTATATTATTCATATATCTTATGTTATATTATTCATATATCTTATAATATTGATTCTTAGATCCGATTATACCCCTATGATCAGGTAGAACCACGATCATAGTGCAATCCTAAAATCCCGATCACGGTTATCTTGATTCTTCGTTTTTACATGTTACAAATATATTCAGTGGGCAGAAAGCTTGCCTAATAATAGAGGAAACAATGTAGAAAAATTACAAAGTGGTGAATACATATTTAGCCCCCGTTCGGCTATGACTCCAAAAATGAAAACGAAATGGAAATAAACCTAGTCCAGTTATACCGTGTTCATGAATTTTTTTGGAATCATTCTTTGTGGTTCATGCAAAATGCATTAACTTCACCCATTTTGTTTCCCTATTGGTTTAAAAAGTAAGCAAATTCTACTTCAATTAGTTCAAACCACAAGAAATAATTCCAAAAAGTTTCGTAACCAATGGTATATGTATGGACTAGATTCATTATCATTATATTTCCGTTTCTGGAGTTAAAAACAAACGGGCCCTTAAATTGAATTTCGGGGCATAGTGAACATTGTCTACAGAATCAAACTACATAAACCAATGTTGAACAGCATCAGCATGCGTTGTAGCTTGTAAAATAACCAGCTATATGGTGCAGACCATAAATATGTTGGCAATGTAAAACTGCATTAACCAAAAGTTGAGAGCGACCACATGATTTGTCTCGAAAATCAATCCATAGTTAGCTTGAGGGAAGCCAGTCAGGTAGCTTTCTGAAGTTTTGCTCTTAGCATGATGGGATCTAGGGATTTATCAATGCTGCATAAATGGAAGCATAAAAGTACTGTGAGAAAAGGCAAGTCTGTCTGAACAAGGCTCTGTATGGATGTGTGGCCATAAAACTTGCTTAATAAGACCTCACCTTAGGAGTACACTGCTACTAGGCGAAAGCTTCTGAGAAATCCAATCAGGAAGCACTTCCTGCAATAGTTTGAGTTGTTCCTCAACTTCACCTGAGAATGCAACCAAGATAATACATTACATTTACATTACATTACATTTACACTAGTCAAGGAAGTAGAGCTCCAATTTGAGATGATTTCGCTTTTACTTGCAATATGAAGCCTTACTTTCATCGACAATGTCGCAGTGACAAGTTGTTAGTCGGTGAAGCAGCGCTTCTTTTCTGATAGAAGAATACTTAATTGACTGAAATAAATAATAAATCCTGTCAAACAGCTTTGGGAGACTTTTTAACACCCTTTGCCTCAACCTATGTTCTTCTGTTTTCACTTCTTTCTCTTTCAACTGCAAGTTGAGATCGGATCACTATTAAGTTGTAAGAAATGTATAAAGAAAACTAAGATGTCACCTTATGCATACCGATTGTACTAGACTCTGTGGAAGGATATCAAGGATATCAGTAGATTCAACATCATCTAATTCAAGCTCAACATGAGCGTTCTTCTCAACGCAGTCAGATTTAAGCTCAGCATGATCATTCTTCTCAAGGCAATCAAATTTCAATGATCTCGCAGCAGAGGGACGTCTGACTGACTTAGTCACCATACTTGAGTTCTTATCAGGGGTCAAGCTCCAATTCCTTTGAGGTGTCTGCAATGCTGGTGTGTGGACCATAAGTTTTGCTGGCGTGGTAGCCGATTTCAGTGGTGTCATTTCAGTTTTAGCAATTTGAGGTATTTTAGCTTCAGGGATCTCTGTATCAAGGTGAGAATCTTGAGCTTGTACGGGAGGCGATAGACCGTCAGTTTCCGGTTGATAACATGGGAGTTTTCCCATCTTCTCGTCTGAGAAATGCCTCTTAAAAGACCGAGATAAATGACAGGCCATCTGAGGCCTCTCCTGATGCACATGGCTCGACGATGCCTTAGTAGAAACTGAGCCGGTAGCCTCGTCTGTTCTGACTGCAGGATCTAGCGGTTGCTCATTGAATGGCGCTGGCAGTTCTTCGTCTGGAATTTCGGTTCCCTGTTTCCAGAGGTTATGTCAACATTTTACTGATGCTTAATTTAACAATGTAACAATCAACAGCCAAAGTTCAGAGCCAATGTTCAAAGGGATTCCTAAAATCTTCTAGAACATCAGAAATTCTTATTCAAACTTGAGAACTCTCAATTTATGCTCAATTCAATGGCACGAACCCCATATTCCAAAACATAATCAACATCATCAGATAAACCATAATGAAAGATGAAATATACTCATTCATCACCAGGCATCGAAATATTTCATATAGTTGAGCACTCATAAGTTAAGCTAACCTCAGGATGCTCCTTTAAGAAGTTCAAAATCAGTGATCGAAACAGCTTCTTTACACAATGGCTATGACTAGCCCCCCTCTTCCTTTTCTTATTCTTCTTAGTTACACTGCGAATCAATGTAACATGGAGATCTCGCTTCATGCAGCCTGTTGCCTCATCGACCAAAGAGACCTTTTTAATGAGGATCCGCTCAGGCAGCAGGTACTTCATCTGTGCCAGATGTCGATGTGCAAACCTCCTGTAAATCAAGATTCAATCACAAAGGTATCAATCAGAAAAATCAGCATCCCCGGAAAAAAATCCCAAACAAAACCCTATAGCCTGATTAAGGTCGCAACAAAACTAGACGTGGTTCCAAAATCGAAATTTTCATGTGGCAAAGAAACAAAAGCGAACAAAATCATCGAAAAGTTAACCTTCCAGCGATGCTTTCAACAATAGCCCTAATTTTCGTGAAGAAGGGAACCGATTTTCTCATCCTGAGCAATCTAAGCGCTGAATCCAGTCCATTGAACAATCTCAACAAAATATCATACCTACAAAATTTTAAGAAATCAAAATCAGTGAAACCTTACGAAATCGAACAAAAAATATATAATTTACAAATCCGGTATAATTACTGTTCAGGCAACTTGTCCGGTGACGAATGCTTGCTTCGTTTAGAGCGCTGAGGGTGATTTGAGTGCTTCTTTGGAGTATTGGTGCTCCATGAAGGTTGTAAATTGTTATTCTCGGATTCGAGTCGATCGGATGGTTCAGAAGAGTGAAAGTGCGGTGTTTTTTGGGGCGATTGAAGTGAAATGGGCGTCTGAGGTTCCGATGACTCCATCTGCTAAGCTTTGGAGGCCCTAAATCTGATCTGAAAGACAGTAGGAGGAAGAAGCTCAGCAGCTCTTCCTGCCTATTATGCTCTGTAACGGAAGACTTTGGGAAGAGTAAAAGTCCAAAGATTACAGCATTTATAGCCTACAGAAACAAACTTATTAGGATATTTGTACACGTCAATTTGACCGTTGTGGGCGTACGTTTAATCTATGTAATTAGACATTAGCCCCTGGGCTCTCATTCATTCTAAATAACCTATTCGGACCAATTTGTCTAGAGCAGCTCAATCGAGACCCTATTCAACTTACGAGCATCTTCTTCATCTTTCCTATCTCATATTTCCATATAAGGCATAATATGATAGTATCCTTCAATTTAAACATTGAATAATGATATATTGCTACCTTATTGTATTTGTTATTCTTCTTCTAAACTTCTTCTACGTATTTGTTATCTAATATTCTTCATAAATCGTGTAGAAAAATAGATATTTTCAAATTTCCATTTAAGGTTTTATAACATATGTAACAAGTTTGTAAAGCATGCAAGTATTATACATGTGATAGATATTAGGGTGTTGAATCATATGTCTAATCATGGTTGTATGATATGATCCGGAAAACCGATACAAACGGCTTCACTTTAGTGTAATATTCTTAATTATTATCTTATTATTTGGAAGTTCAGTTGATACGATTTAAGATGCGTTGAACAGATAAGTTCAAACTCTACAATTATTATCTTAAGTGTTTCATCTAATGAAAACTTAAACATTTTTCAAAATTGATGTTTTCAACCGTATGTGACCGGAAACCCTCTTCAGTCGACCCTTCATTATTTTTGTCATAATGAATGCTACATTTATTCAATGAAGGTCCATAAATACTTGTTGGAAAGCTGATTTAAAGGGTTACAATATTCATGAAAACTACAAGAGCAAATTCGTCCAAAAGATGGGTCGAAAATGCAATTCTTCATTCAGTCGGATTTATGGTCAAAATGTGAAGAGTCCAAAATCAATGCCTCATTATGTAGATCTTTAAGGCCTATCATTTACTATGACTTTTGACCTTGTTTTTTCTCTCTTTCATATAGCCTTATTTTACGTATTTAAAGGCTTATGATTCATAGAAAAATAAGTGAGAGTTGATAGTCTTTGGAAAGTTCGGGGACCCAGAAATCCATGTCTTTCTTGTTCCACTAGCTAGGACCAAATTTGCACAAAAGAATTTGGTTTCTAGATTTTTGGTGAGATGCCAAAACCTCCTCCTTGGTGAGATGTCGGGTGGATTGCCTTTGTGAAATGCGATGGCGAAAACATTAGTTCTCATAGATGAGAATGTGAGATGCTTATGAGAGTTTATGCGAGTATTGTAGAGTGTATGGGGTGAGATGCTTGAAGATTTAACAATATATATGTTGTACTTTATTTTTCATTATCAAAAATCCAATAAAATACATGTGTGTGTTTGTTTTTGTTCGTTTTAGTTTGTGCATTGTTGGATCCCTAGATTAGGGTGTGGACCAATCTCAAAGTTACCAACTATAGATTAGTCAATGATTTAGGAACCTTGACAGATGAAATGTTCTTATGAGGAATAGGTTGTTGAATGAGTCATCATATTGGTATAAGTGTTATTTGGATTAATTGTATCTTGTAATTTTAAGCAAGTGGTTTCGTAAATGGTTGAATGCTCATACATGCTCCATCCTTGATCCTGGTTCACTTGGCCGGTTTGGCTTATTCTGATGCGAGGTGTTCACTTAAGTGAAGTGATTTGTTTTGTCTAGTTGGAAGATGGTATATATTCACACCTCCAATGACCAGAAAGCCCAATCGAATACATTGTGCATGGTTCCGTAATCGGCTAGGGTTTTCTCTATCGAAAAGTGAGATTGTGAGATCTCGAAAGTTTGGAGGTTGACAAAGACGATTATGAATTGGTGCATCTCTTATCGATGTCAACCGCAAGAAGAAATCAAAGTTTTAAACAAATCTTTGCTTAGTCTCACATGGGTTATTCTCAACCTTATCTCCTTGTTTCCTGCTCTGGCCTTGTAAGCCTAGAGGCTAGAGCTATGGCTATTATGGACCTTATGGTTATACTTCTTGCAAACACTTGTTTCAGTTGTTGTAACTTGTCTTAATACTTACATGTCCTTCTTGCTTTAGGGTGTGTTTGTTAAGAGATGGAGGTTATTTTGAAGATTAATCTAGATGAAATTTAAAACGGCTTAAATTTTATATGGGATTTATTAGGGATTATTTGATATAAAATAATTTACGTGAAGTTGTTTGGTTGAAAATCTTTTAATAGGTTTAATTGATATTGATTTACAAATTTACCTTTATTTTAACCTTAAATAGGGGCATGAGTAGAATCTTAATTGATATTTGAAAATTAATCTCCTTTAACCTTGGTAATATAAGGTTATATTTTGGCCCTTTTTAATCCCAATTAATCCTTCTATAATTTTTTTTTTTATAATCTCCCCTTCATCCAAACACTTACACAAATTTAATCTCTTAATTTTAATCTAAATGAACCTCCTTTAATCTCCAATCAAACACACCCTTAGTTTACTTGTTCTTGCATTAGTCGAGGTTACAACCTCGAAAAATCTATGTGTTGAAATAAGATATAACGAGTTTAAGATAAAACCTCATGGCTTTGCATGTGACCCACTTGATATCGGGATAATTATGTCCAAGAATTACTCCTATTGTCACTTGGTTTTTGATAAACTTGACCGACATAAAAAATCAACACACCCCTCAATATTTCATATTCACACTGTTTTGATTATCCAACCTATTCAGAGTGAAGCGGCGGTTCAACAATTAGTGAAGGAAGACAAATATAAGACGACATGCATACTAAATACGTACAATCTTGTGAGTTTTATGGTTTTTTGTTCTTCATCAGCGGTTTTGCATATGAGTAATATACGGTGTTTTTTAGGATGCGTGATCTCACTCTCGTTCTTTATGGATGACAGGTCCATCAAGCTCTTTGGAAGATTTCAAAAGCAGAATAGAAAATGGTTCGTCAAGCTATTGTTTTCCATTGCCTGTGCAATTTGTGTATAGTACAATAAACAATAGACACCAGAATAGGAAAAATGGTAAACTAATCTGACTGCACTTGGTCTCGTAACCATTTTGTTGCCACCCATTTTTCTCCTTTAACAACAGGGCAACTCCCATGCAGCGATGTCTATGAAACAACAAAAATGTGCAGAATGTGGGATTAACAAGATATCAAAAATTAACACAGTACATGTAAACATGTTCTATCGATATATATTCATGATAAACGGTTCACTTACTTGATCAATAGTGCCATTTAGGAAGACGGAATAGAAAAGAATCCCGTCCCCCCTGCGGGGCTTCACTTTCAAACCGACGCATTTTACAAAATCATATTTGAGATCATATCTCCCATTCTGCAAACTCATAGTACAAAGTTATACTAAGAAACTATCTTAAACATTCATGGTCATATATCAAGAAATATATCATCCTACCTCGTAAGGGAACATAGTTTCCCCGCCTTCTTCCACATCCGACAAATATAACAAGAAAGAAGCAATCTGAACAAAGATCATACACATTCAGTGAAAGAAATTAAGGGAATTTTGTTTTAGAGTTAAAGATGGCATTGGTTTCAAGCATACCCTCTGACTTTTTTGTGGGCCGTACTCAAGAGGGCTGAATGCATCATAATGAGAATTGTACTTCTGTCCAATCTCATATCGCAGAACATTGAAGTCCTGAAACACAGGGATATCCACTGATTACAGGTGAGATTAATACAAATTTACCCTGAAGAAGCTTAATTAAGATAAGCAAAACTGGTATCAGATATGCAAGGTTGAGACTTGAGAACTAGTACATTAGATCAAAGAGAAAAAAGTAGAGCACATCAGATCTCGAGTACGTGAACTTCCAGATCTTGATTAGTTGGTCTCCTTGGTCCATATTCTGGTGGCCTTCATGTGAAGAAGATTATACAAGGGAGATAAGATTTCCTTTTGAAGTTCAAAAGAAATTTTTTTATAACACTTTAGGCAAGAAAAGGAAGGAAGAATGATGTGCAGATATGGGAAGAACAAAAAAAACCAGAGGCTATGCTTCTCAAATTACTCAAATCTTGAAGGAATTTGGGGGAGTTTAGAGACAACTATCACCCCCAGGAAAAATGTACTCTGCTCAACGTTTTTAGCTTAGAGGAAAAGTTATTTGTGCAATGCAGTAAGAGCACATCTCTCAAATCCATAAGCTATACTACAAAGTGGCATATGTACTGATTGCATCAGAAAATACCTCTCCATGATTTCGGGGAATCAGAGTAGCCCTTGCAATCTTTTCCTCAATTGCACCTAAGATTCCCGTGTTATCTTCAGATGCACTGATAAACATGCCAGAACTGAAAAAGAAGACAAATGCAAACAAATGACAGAAGAATTAAGTTCCCCAATTGCATCTCTAAACCGTAACTATTTAGTAATCGAATCTTCTTCCTGGTTGATAAAAACAGGAAACGAATATTTGCTAGCAGCGTTGAATCATCGTGCTAATTTAATAAATTTATAACGTGTGCCAGGCAAAATCAATTTTACGAAGCATCACATGGAGGATGTTTAGAAATGTTATATGATGACTACCTCGTTCTGACATCCTTGGTAGTATCTCGAGTTTCTCCCTCCCGCAACGCCAATCTAGATGGCTCAAGACTTGGCTTTGCCATATTAATGATGCTCTCACATTGTTCCGCAGTTGCAAATTTTGGAAAATACAGAATTCGGGGTTTCCAGCTCAAAACCTGTGAAAAGGAAAAGGATAGTGATCGTTAAGAAATTAGGTGGAACACCACCAATGTGATTGATTGTGGCTATGTACTAGCAATATCTAATAGAAGAGAGATCAAGACAGGTTATAGTCTCTGTCCAGTCTTTATCAAGTGAAAAACAAATGATATCCTTGCCATGAGCATAGACTATACAAGTTTAAGTCGCAGAGAACAAAGAATCAAGTTCTAGAAGGCCAACGAACATGATACTGGAAAAGGATCTCCAAGTAGGTGCAGGAAACCAACACAAGGTAACCTATAACTTCACCAGCAGCAAAAAGTTTCATATACATATGGGATCAATATACCTCCTGAACATCTAAAAATTCTTTAAATAGAAACTTTCCCAACCAACTTTGATCTTCATAGTTATTAATAGAAACTTTGGTGCATACATTTCAACAATCATGTATCAGAATCTCATCAGGTGCAGGAAGTACCAATATAACCCACTAGCTTTACCAGCAGCATAAAAGAAACATCAAAGAATTTGATGGATTAAACCTTCCCCTACTAACTTGAATTTTTGCCATTCATAACCGAAAATCACAGAGTATATATGTCAACAATCGTGGATTAAATATTGAGTCAGAACCGTTCTATAAATTATCTGAAAGTTAAAGTAACATAAACACAAAACCGTGGTTTTCAATTAAAGAATTCATCTCTATAGATGATACCATAGAGAGGAGCAAGCAGATGATAGCGCACGCACGCACGCTAGCGAATTAGCATCACAATTGCATTAGGTCAATCAAAATTCTTTATTGTTTCTTCTCTACCTACCATTCCAATTGCAATAAGCAAATGAAAGAATATTAATTACACAAGCACCAAACAAATAAACAACGCAAATCAAATTCAATAACTAAATTTGATAAGATACAATATCCGCATAATCAGATAGAGAGATAACCTGGAAATGAATGGACGTGATAACTTCATCGCCAGAATCTCCAGGCGTCGATAGATCAAACTCCTCCTCCTTAGAATCAACCGATTCGAGAGATCTCGGTAACGGATTAGGTTCCGGTACATCCTGACATTACCGATTCAACGGTCAATCAACACAAGCACAAGCACACGCACACAAAAAACACAAAAACACAAAAGAAATGATCGAAACCTGATGGATGAACGTAGAAGCGAAGAATCCAGCAAGGAAGAAAGAGAAACAGAAGAACATAACAGAAGATAACCCTAGCTTTTTGCCGAAATTCCAATGGCCTCTGACTCTCCCTTTCATTTGCATATTAGCTTTAGAATCATTCAAAATCGATATCGCGCTCTATGGAATTTCAACATTCAAAGTTGGAAAGCTGGAGTGGTAAAACGGACTTTTCTTAGCCTTCCCTCTGTTGATTTCATTGTTCTTCTGACTCTGACATTACGATGATAATAAAAGAGCTTGGTGTTTTTCCTTCTAAGCTACTCGAATGGGGAGTAATAAATAAAAATAAATGTTTAGAAGGACGATAAATTTGAGAGAGAATGAGTTAGATGGACGCGGCAATCGTTTATTCAATTGCTTTGAATAACAACAGCAATTCTCCTGTTTATGATTCGTTTGGACAATATCAATTTTGTTACTTCTTCCGGTCCAGTTAACCTGATTGACGCTTTTTCACTCTTTGCCTTCATTTTACAGTTTTTACTCAATGGTGATTATTTTCGGGGTTCTGTACGACAACGTGATAAATTACGGTGGAGAAATATATTGATATAATTATGATCGATTTTTTGTAATTTTTATATATGGTGAGGAATATATTGATATTGTTATGATCGTTCTCCCTACTAATTATAACTTTTTTGGAATCCATATATATAAAGGATCACGGTGTTATAAATATTTTATTTTATGCGTTATTAATGAAGAAAAGGATTGGTATGGAAAACGTTTCCGACCGATCATTCTCAATAGAGATAAAGATCGATATGAAAAATGGTTCGAATAATGTTTGCAAAACGTCCTTGGGCAAGCACCTTAAAAGAGCGATCCAAATCATTATGTCTCCATTGAAGTTAAGAACGCTCCAAGGCCGTCTCAAAAAAAGGGGATAAAAAAAAAATCACTCCATTGATGATGACATGAACGAATTTAAGTATACCCAAGAGAACAATATGCCTACTAAAAGAAAGAAAAATAATATCA
>BSUD01000079.1:35149-46099 GCA_033239045.1 Fagopyrum esculentum | reverse complement strand
AAAAAAAAAAAAAAAACCATTTACCTAAAAATTGTTATTATATAGACTTCTATTTCTTTTTTCATCATCACCATATTTTCTTGTGAGTATTCTTCCCTCTTTCCTCCCACGTGAGTAACTAATCTTCTAGTATGGGGTTAAACTCTCAATTCATGATTTGCTAAAATATGTACTTGTTCACGAGTAATATTAATTAAGGTCATTCTCTAGAGTTTTGAACGTAGGATTCTAACATAAATTTAGTTGTGTTTAATATGTTGGCTGATATTGAGATTTATCTTTCGAAATGTTTAATGCTATTAATTACTAAGTATTACGTATAAATCTCAAACAAGAGGTAATAATTTTGAAAAGTAATTTTAGGAGACCACGGCCTCTCCTTCACACAAAAAAAAAAAAGGAGTTTGTTTAAAATGGAGAGCATAACTTGATTTTCTAATGTATTGATTAATGATTGATGTTAATGGAAGCTGCATTTTGATAAAGTTAATTTTAGTTACGTTAAACATGAAAATACATATGTTGATTGAAGTGAATAAGTTCACACTCTCACAAAGTGTGTGTTAAATTTTATGATAAAATTGTCTAAATAACATACAATTACTTGTATAATTGAATGAATTCATTTGGGCTAGATGATCATCCTGAGTTGATAGGTTTAGTTACTCATCTTAAATTTGTTCCTTCATTTTATTTGTCGCTTGACTACTACTTTTGATTGATGAAACTTGTTTGTATTTTAACCTCTTGACTTAGATACCTTAAGTTAATTGAATGTCAATTGAAATGATTGAATTACCAAAGTGTCTGTGATTTAATAAGGGGTGGCATTCGCTCCAACAGCACAAGACCTTCAATTTTTTTGGACCCTAATAATATTTACTTTTAGTTGATTTAAAATAGAAAAGTGTTTTGTCATAATGATTTGGACATAAGTTTTGGTGCAATTGGTCAAGAGTTCAAATCTTCCTTCCTATTTTTTATCATCATTATTTCATGTATTTTTTTATTAAAAAAGTTAATAGTTGAAATCCCTTTTCAAATATGTTTTTTACCATACATGTTTTATAAATTTTTTTTTCCTCTTTTCCATAATTCTTTTCCGAAAAACCTATTTAAAGTTTAAAAAAAGTAATGTTTTGCTTTTTATTAGTACTCTTTCATTTATTTTTTTTATTAAAAAAATATTTTTAGTCTCTTTTTTTCGTTTTTTTTCCTAATAAAACATAATTTTAAAAATTAATAATAAAAAAATGTTGACACAGGGTCTCCGAAATTCATTGGACGGGCTTGAGTTCAACACTTTGTTTTCATATATTACATATTACAATGCAACTATCGTGCACTTGCGATATGGGTGAGTTGGTTAAGTAGATTTTTTATTTATTTAATGTATTGCTAAGTATGCTCTTTTGTTTATTAGGTGATAAAATAGACCCCTCTAATTTAGTTACAAAGAATTAAAAATTAATTGAAAGGCTTAATTGGTAACTTCAATTTACTTAAGTCCATACCCACTACATTGAATAAAGTCCGTCATTTACCCAAAGTTCGTTCACACAAAGTTGAGTTACACAATCTCATATGAGGTGCACAAGCTCAAAAGTTTGTCATTTACACAACTCTATCGTTTACACAAAGTTTCATTACACAAATTCAAATTCATCGAATTACATAAGATCAATTATAATTATAAAAAGTATAGTTCATATCCCATATTTATAAAATTTAGTCAAATCTTATGATTAAATAAATTAGGAGATTGGTAAACTTTCAAAACTAGTGATTTTCTACAATTAAAATACATGGATCATAAAAATTGAAAAAATGTCATACTTTGTGACTTGTGAGTAATACAGAGATCAGATTAGTTACTTCACATTTTATAATTTAATACTTATTTGTTTAATATTTTATACCGATGTTGAGTGGTATCTGTAAGTCTAGCGGCCGTTTGATATTAGATTGTAACTAATTTATTTAGATTGTTCAGTGGAGTCGCTGGGGATCATATTATAATGTAAGAGATTAATTTAGACTGTTAAAGAAAAAAAATGCTGACCAATATCTCCTCCATAAACCACAGATCTTACGATTCCCGATTCAATAAAACCCATCATCATTCCGCAGTTGAACATGATCATATTTATAAACCTAATACTTCCAATTCATTAAAGATTATTACAACATCCGAAACAGCTAAAACAATAAAAAATAAAAAAAAGAAGAAGAAAAAGAGACTAGACATACTAATAGAACTCAAGGAGAAGATCTGAAGATCAAAGCAGAGAAAATCGACAATAAACAGAGGTGGACTCGACGAATAAATTCAAAAGATAAGCTGAGAAAGGTGAGGCTTTGGCTCAGAATTCATGCCGATGACGATGATGAGAGGAATGAATCCATAATGAACTGCAACTTTCGCCTTCTCCATCCCCCAATCTGTCCACTCCTCGATCGATTTCAATGTCGGAGACCACTTGTCTTCTCTCTTCGTTTTCTTCCCTCCTTTAACATTTTTGTTTCCCTTCGGTACGAGCTTTACCCCATCCATTGATCCCTGCTTCGATTTCATTACAAGTTTCTGTCTTCTCACAAATGAAAACTCAATTTGCGGTATAATAAAAACCCTAAAACCTAGCCTTCGTTTCTTCTTTTCCACGCCTTACTATTTGGGCTTTTTTAATGGGCTGGACTTCCTTTCACGGATATCCCTTTTGGGCCTGTTGATGGCCCATTCCCAGCTTACGATCTCTTTTTTATTTTGATTAACATAACAAAACAATTATGGACTTATTTTATACAGTTTTATATATACATACATACATACATATATATATATATATATATATATATATATATATATATATATATCATATTTTTTTTTGTAAACATTGTCCTAAAATTTGACATGGACAAACCCGAATTCGGGCCGGACTTTTCAAAAAGAATTTGTCTATTTTTGGACTGGAAAGTTTCTGTCGGGTTGGACGGGACCCGTATTTTATTTTTTATTTTAAAAAAATAAACATTCCTATTAAATTTATATACAAAAATCAAAATATTATATAAAAAAATCTTGAGGGTTTTGTTAGTTCCGAACCCTACGATTAACCCTATATTTTACATTTTAATTAAAAAATAAAATAAAACGAACTTATGGGTCAAGCTATATGCATAGATGGACCCGGAGGCTGGGCCGACCCGACTGATCCTAGTCTATCTAAAATATATCTGAAGTTTTTAAACACACATCAAAAGGCATTCATTTTCTCCATTATCTAATCTATTATAGCGATCTTTGTTTTGATATTTAGAAAATTATTTCTTAAAATTCCGCTTTTACACATAAATTTCAAAAAAAAATTCAACTTTACGTTAACACAATTTCTAACCCGTTATGGTGTGGACGATAAATATACCAAAAGTGCACGTAAAAGATTAATAATAGAGATGAAGTTCAATTTGGTTATGTCTGTACTTGACTCTGCATGGATTTATACATCGAGCAGAAAACATTGAATGCGGTTTTGGGAATTAGGTTTGGAAACGAGAAATTTGGTCACAAGATTTGACCCGTCATAACATATAACATATTTCATATAATAGTAACGCCACCACCACCAAATAAAATGTGTCAGCCCATGCACTTATACAAACTCTGACACACCACATTCACCTTTTTTATATGTTTATCTTAAAAAACACTAATTGGGCGGTCCAAAGTATGCCATTTATATAAGGACATGTAAAAGTTTAACTTTAAATTGTTAGGTTAGTGCAATTATTGAATTCTAATTTCGATGAAACAAGAAATTGTTGGTAAATTTTATGTTTTTCACCAAATTAGCATTTGGTATTATTCACAAAAATGTTTTCATGCCCTATCAAAGTTCCATATAGACCGACGAATAGAGCGGATTCGTGTTTATACGAGCGCACATGCGCATTAGGTCCAAACGCAGGACCCTTCATGTTCATACTAGGCTTGGTATCTCCAACACGCTCAGAGTCAGGGTCGTGTGCATACGAGCGCACATGCGCATTAGACCCAAACCAGCACATAAACCTGACAAAGTTCCATCCTAAAACCAATTGACAATAGAAGGAGTAGTTCACCGACCTTATATACTAGACTCGGAATATTCTCATATTTCGATGCGGGATCTTATTATCTCCAAATACCCCCACATTCTCGTATTTCAATGAATCCATCTACGACTTACAGGGTATGGTCCATATTTGATATTTTTGTATATTTCCATAACAATTAGAACAACTTTAAGTGGATGTACTATGCTTGTTTGTAGCTAGATATATGTTTCTTAGCCCTTATTTTGAAAAAATATATATATTATAAATTGTTATGTACAACTTCGATGCATATTCTTCCTAACTTCAAAGTTTCCGGTCCCCATAATATTGTTCTTTCCTGAAATTATAAATTTTAATATGTATAGATTTTTATCCATCACTCACTTCGTGTTCATAACTAGACCCAACCCTATATAATTATGTATTAGCTTAAATAACTTATTATTTGTTGAATTGTAAATAATTTTAATCATATACCATTGCTTATTATATATTATTAAAAAAATATATTATCAGTAAAAAGATGAATGATTTTAGACATGAGCTCTTCATTATAAAAATATACAAATTATTAACTTTTTTTTATTATTATTATAAATGGTTATGTTGTAAAAATGTAATTTATCTTAATTTGGATATTTATGTAAAAAAGTAAATTGTATAATTTCTTTCCATATTTGCATTGAAAATTTATTTATTTAAGAGGGGGAGGTCTTTGTTAATGCATGACAAGGGCAACCTGTCCATCGGTCACTATATCATACCGGTCTGTTTTCTTTTCTACTTATGGACGTCGGTCGATTGGATATTTATATCGAATAAATGATTAAAGGTTTTCTTGTTATTCATATTAAAAAAATTATCAGGTTATTAATTTCATGGTTGTGGGATACGCATTCAATTATAGGTTTTTCTCATTATAGTTTGGGCAATAACAACACAATATAATTCATCCAGTACGTAGTCTTACTTAGTTGTAACTTTACAAATAAAAACGAAATGAAAACGAATTTAGTCTGTTTATCTTGTTCATGAAGTTTTTTGGAATCGTTCTTTGTTATTTAATACAAAATGTATTTGCTTTTAATTTTGTTTATCTGTGTGGTATCAAAACTAACCAAATTCTATTACAGTTACTTCAAACTACAAGAAATGTTTCCAAAAAATTTCATAATCAAGTGTATATGTATGAACTAGATTTGTTTACATTCTGTTTTCGAAGTTGCTACCAAATGGACACTTAGTTATATACGTTATACGGACTTGTAAAATTACAATGTTATTTGACCTACTAAAAAGTTTGTTATGGTACAAAGTGATTTGTTTTTGGGTCTTGACTAATTAGGTTTGTTGATAGTCAAACAACAATTATTAAACTAGGTGATATTCAATCTTATAAAAGAATATTATCAAGTATTAATCAAATCAAATGGTTGTACTTAAGATACATGGTGAGCAAATATCACATATCAATGATGATTAAATATTGGTGTAGTGTATAAGGTTGGTTATGACTTATCCTATTGGCTCTTAGCCTCTTACCTATTGGTTCTAGATTGAAATTTGGTTAGACACAGCCGGTCCAAAATAAGATACTATTAATGTAGGAAGTTGTTGAAGTGATGAGACGGAAGAAAAACGAGAAAGAAATGGATGTTATGAATCTTCAATTGAAGAAGGCCTCCCACATAACACAATACTTTGTTGTTAACTCCTTGGAGGAGGTTGGCCTTCCGGACAACCGTGTGATATGATCAAGGAGTGTATTATAATAATGAGTTCGAAAAGGAACGGGAGGTTAATGACTAATTTAGATAAGAGAGACATTCCTCAAGGAAATTCAATTTGCCCTTAATTGTTTGTGTTTTTATGTATCGAACGATTAAGTCACCTTATTTTGTAATCGGTGGAGCATGGGCAATGGGACATGATAAAGATTTTCATAAACGGTTCCTTCTCTTATGTTTTTTTTTGCAAATACCCTCTTTATCATTTTTTTTGCAAATACCCTCTTTATCAAAGTAATGAGTAGACAAATAAGGAATGTAATGAAGGTGGTACAAACGTTTTCTGAGGTATCCGGACAACGTGTTAGTATAAGCAAATCAATGGTGCTTGTATCTCCAATTATGTCCAACAAAGTGAGGAGAAACATAAACACCACAACTAGTTTTGAGGAGACTCATGATATAGAAGACTATCTCAATGTGCTAGTTTTGAAAGGCCGAGTTAGTAAGGCGACCTTGTCACCTCTTTTAAACAAAATCAATGTCCGACTAGCAAGGTACGTGGAGAAGTCAAAATCTAAGTTTTGCATGAAGGATAACACAAACAAGATCGGTCCTCTCGTCCATCCACATATATGATATGCCAATAAGTCTACTCCGATCCCATATCTATCAAACGTTTATTCGGGGCGGAGGACACTTGGAAAATGCACCTTGTAGCTCGGGAGGATATACGTACTTGAAGGCTTTATGTTGGGCTTGGTTGGACTCCATGTCCACACTCAACACTACTATGGTGGGAAACTCAAATTGAGATTCATAACCGATAACAATAGTATGTGGACAAGGGTGATTTGCAATGTGTACATGAGTTCCAATACAGGACGGATTCAGGATTAAATTTGTAGGTACGCTAAATTTTTTTTAGATTATCTTATATCTATTAAAGCAGAAGCATCTATTGTCAAGTGTCAACGCCAGATTTCTCGAAGGCTAAAAAATTATTTTAAAAAGTGATTTTTAAATGTTAATATAAATAGAGATTGATTTTTAAATTCTTTAAAAAATATTTAAATTCATTAAAAAATATTTAAATAAATAGTTTTATAAAAATAGTTTTTAAACTTTTATGAATTTTTTTTACCAACAAGCATATCTTAACAAATCAATTTAAAATATAATTAATTAGTAGAGATAAATACTTAAATGAGAATTAAAAATCATATTATTGATTATAATTTCATTTTTTGAAATTTTATTTTACAAAAATATGCATATAAATTTCTAAGTATTAAATATTTATTAAAATTGAACCCGCACAAAGTGCGGATAATACACTAGTAACTTAATTAAATAAATGTATCAAATCATTAAAAAAATTAAAATGAAAAAACTATTTCAATGTGTGACTCTTCCCGTAACATTTTACCAACAAAAAAAGTATTTGTTCCTTATGTCAAGAATGGTTATAAACTATTGTATGTTAAATGTAAATTATACGTCTGTATTTATAACTTATTGTATAAAATATAAATAGATAGAAAACGTATTTCGTGATGAAACTTTATAAAGAAGAATATTAAATTCTCAATCGTACGTCCATCCAAAAAAATGCTTGATGGAACGAAGGGATGAAAATGAAAGCAATAAATTGGGGAAAATATAAGGCTAAGGTCCCCCGTCATTTCTGCTGCCTCCTAACAATAACCACCCAAACAAAATGCAATAATCACTAGATTCACTACCTACATTTTCAATATTTCAAAAATAATGAATAAATTTTCTAAATATATTAACATAAACGTCATGAAAATACACGTAAAAATAGTATGAAAATTGGGAAATAAAATAGAGTGGTTGTCAAAGTCCGATACGGACGAACCGGTAGAGCAGGGGTCGTGTGCATCCGAGTGCATATGCGCTTTAGGCTCAAACCCAACACATAAACCGGCGAGTTTTCATCCTAAAACCAATTGACAATATGAGGAGCCGACTAGGGCTGTGCAAAATCGGACCGGACCGGAAAATCGGACCAGACCGGTCCGGAATTTCCGGTCCAGGTTTTTCTAAAAATCCGGGTTACGGACCGGTCCGGTTTTTGGACCGTATAAAACCGTAACCCGGGTTGGACTGTAAACTACGAATTTCCGGTCCGGTCCATTCCGGTACGGTTTTGGACCGAAAAACCTCACCAAAATTGCACAATTAAGGTACAAACCGGTCCAATCCGGTCCGGTCCGCAATATTCAAAATTGCACAATTTATGTAAAAACCGGTCCAACCCGGAACCCGGTCCGGTCTACGGTCCAAGGCTTTCTTGATTTACCGTCCACCGGAAATATCCGGTCCGGTCCAGTCCGGTCTGGTCTGGACCGTCCGGTCTGGACCGTATGCACAGTGCCACCGCCCTAGAGCCGACCATATATACTAGCTGGGTGTCCCGCGAAAGCCAAATAAATAATGCATATGCATATCATTTTCAAGATAAGGTTCTGAAAATACTCCTCATTTTCAAACTTTAATTTATGAAATATCAATAAATTGGATTGTTCATAAATTGATGTTGGAATTTGGATTTTCTATACAACTTGCAAACCGCTTTTATATCTTGGGAGCTTCATACATGTACACTCATTTAGACTTAGAATTTTCGATATAAACTTGGCACATGGATTAAAAAAATATTTTAAAATAAATAAACACTAAAAACTAAAAATTTAGAACACGTGAAAGCTTATAATTCGTATAATATGGATCCACCAAATATATGTATAGGTTTATCGGCGAAAAAGTAATTACTTAAGTACGTGAAATTTGTGACTCTATGGGATTATAAAAGATCTACCTATTTGATATTGTTATAAAATTAGTATAATTTACTAAATTTATATTTATTTATTTATTTAAAAACTAATTATTTGATATTGTTATAAAATTATAATATACTGAATTTATTATAAAAGATCTACCTATTTTATTGAAATAAGGAAAACTAACTTGAAATAATACCGATTATAAAATTCAAATCCAGAATAATACAATCTTTAAAAAATAATGGAACAATATGTTTTTTTTTTGTTGATGGACGTCAAATTTTACCCATTGAACATTGAAACTTTTTTTTTTTTTTTTTTCACTTTTGGTTTTTAAAAACTAAACTTCATTCATCTAAATCATCTTCTTCGATCAAAGTACATAACCTCGAAGGTAAAAACAAAAGAGAAAAAATGAGTGATAAGCATCGGGCACCCTTGAACACACGTTTGTTGCGTATCTTCCACAATGTTGCGATCCATTGTTGACAGTCCCGACACGAACCAGTTTGAAATACCATTTTAGAGTTAATGTAGCATCAAGCTCGCCATCTTTCCGTAATGTCTCAAGAGAAAGAGACCATTCCACACTGGTAGATGGAGTGGGAAGGTGTCTGGAGTGCAGGGTTCAAGTTTCGGGAACAGCTCCGCCACTGCTTCCACGTCTTAGCGACCTCTGGGCAATCCCGAAAGGCCAAAAGACCTGAAGTTGTGACTCAAAGCGTCCACTGAAAATGCACCTAGGCTCAAAACTCACTTTTTATTAGCATAAATTATCCTTGCATGAGATGACATTCTCGCAAGCTCTCCATGCAAAGTTTATGACGTTTGGGAGCATATCAACCTTACAGTGGAACTCGAGTGTATGATCCCCTCCTTGGTGCAACTAAGAGCGAGCAAGGTGGTAAGGTGAGCGAACCGAAAAATCCCACCATTAGAATAATAGCAGTAGATCTCATCCTGAATATCCCAACTGATCAACAACATTTTCATAATCTCATCTCTATCAATGTCATCCATATGGTAGCCAATTTCATCTTTATTATTCCACACTTCCTAATCTTACCCTCAAATCCAAAACCTCTTTAGAAAGGTGCATAATCGGCTTGAAGGTGGAAGGCCATGAGATCCAAGGATCGTTCCAAACTGAAATTGAAAAACTATTATGGCCGCTTCAACAAATCCCTTCTGCGGATCCTCTCTCCCCTTAAAGCGGTTATAATTAGAAAAATTAAATCAACTGAAAGTTTTTGAAAAATGAAATGAAAACGAATTTAGTCCATATATATATATCATTGTTCATTAAAATTTTTGGAATCATTCCTTATGTTTTGAAGTAATTGGAGTTGAATTTGATTACTTCTAATACCTTATAATGAAACAAAATGTGGAGAGACAATTGCATTTTGCATGAAACCACAATAAATTATTCCATAAATTTTCATAAATAAGGATATATATATATATATATATATATATATATATATATATATATATATATATATATATATATATATATATATATATATATATATATATATATATATATATATGTGGACTAAATTCGTTTTCATTCCGTTTCGCGAGTTAGAACCAAACGGACTCTAAGTCTCACATCAATGTCGATATCGATTTTTATGGAGGATTTTTTGGTTCCTTTAATTATAAGTTTAAGATTTATAATTGTTTTTTTTAGTAAAATAAGTTCATATTTGGTTACAACTTTAAAAACTGAAATAAAATGAAAATGATCTAGTTTATATATATATACACCGTTGTTTATGATTTTTTTGTCTGTTAGAGCAAGTATAATATAATTTGATTGATTTTGATATCTATAAAAAAGAAAATCAGAGAAAATAAATACATTTTATATGAAAAATAAAAATATTTTATATAAAAAATGAAAAATATGGTATAAATAAAACTTTATAATTAAACAAGGCAAAAATGCTCTAAATAACACGACCTTTGCTACTGTTGCGAAAGGTGACACGAACTTTTAAAATTGCGGAAAAAAACACGAACTATAGGGAGGCGTTGCACTTTTTAGCACCAGTAATTAATCCATTAAAAAATGTTGGACATTTTATAATTTGTTATAGTTTGCTAAGATATAAATTTAAAAAAATAGTGAAAATGTGTAAAAAAAAAATAGCGTTATATTTGATATATATGTTTTACATAAGAAAAAAAAAGTATAATAAGTAAAAAAATATTATAAATTTTATAAGTTGGTAGGATAAGAATTTAAAATAGGAAAACATATAATGAAAATGTATACTTCCTTACAACAAATTACTTAATTGTATAAG
>BSUD01000079.1:0-34265 GCA_033239045.1 Fagopyrum esculentum | reverse complement strand
TTTTATTATTTGTTTTCCTTTTTAAAAATTTTATCCTATCAAAATAAAATGAATATTATTTTTTTTCCTTTTTTTAATTTTTTTTTATTATTTGGTTTCCTTTTTTAAATTTATATCTTACCAAACTATAACAAATTATAAAATGTCAAACATCTTTGTAATGAATTAATTATTGGTGCTAAAAAGTGCAACGCCCCCCTATAGTTCGTGTTTTTTTCCGCAATTTTAAAAGTTTGTGTCACCTTCCGCAACAATAGCAAAAGTCGTGTTATTTAGAGCATTTTTGCCATTAAACAATTACATACAAAATTCATTTTCACTCCATTTTATTTTTCGGAGTGTGAAACGAAACTGATGTGAGTGTATTTTATGCGGCTGAATTTGGATGGGAATTCGCATCTATACATCTCGAAATAATGTATTCTTTTTGAATAATAATAGCATCTCGAAACCTGGAAGCGTTAAAATAAAGGAGGGCGAAAATGTTCGTATCGGACGGCTCAAATTCATCCGTAACATCCAAATGTACAATACTCTGTGGGTCCTGTGGGTCCCAAAATATTAAAGAAATTGGACTGTTTATAGACTTTGCAGTCTACAGTCACAGACTGTATCTTGGACTTTTCATCAACTTTCTTTCTTTATTGGAAAATTTTACAAATCCACCTCTCTTTTTTTAATCTCTTTTCTTAAAATATCATTTATTTTCATTCCTTCAAAATTTCGCACTTTACTTTCAAACTAGATTTTCTGAAAATTCGTGTCATCCTTTAAGGGTTAAAAAACGAAAAGCTAAAGTCACGGCGCTCATTTTACTAAAGTTAAAAATAAACTCATTCTGATAAGCGCCATCGCTCGACGAAAACGCCCAACTATTGACGCCAGCGCTTTGCGAAGGCGCTCCCTGTTACAAACCTGAATTAGGTTTCAAAAAAAGGCTGCGGAAAAAAAAGATTAAAAATTTCGAGCACCGACGCCTTCTTAAGGCGCTCAAAACAAAATAAACCTAAAAATAAAAAAATAAAAGCCCTAACGCTTTGTGTTTGCGTTAGATGTTAAACGCTGACGCAAAGAATTTACATTTAATACTAAGTAAATTGAAAATAGTGTATTTAACACGCACTTAGAAAAAGTAGATGCAAGGCGAGGAAATGTGATAATATGCATTTTTTTCACTTATTTTCATCTCTTTTCTATATTACAACTTATTTTATCATTTCTTTTGAGAATATTTTCCAATTTCTACAAGGCAACACAAAGAAGCAAAATATTTGTTATTAATTTTAGTATTGTTTGGTAGAATTTGTTCAGATGTTGGTGTTAGGGCTGGTAAAAACTGGTTTGACTTGGATAAACCGATCCAAACATGACCCGAGATTGGTAATGAAACATATTGTATTTGATAGTCTTATAAAAAATAATTTGATATGAATAAACTAAAACGACTCAAAATCCACAACGACTGAATATACCAAATTGAGAATGGTAATGAAACATATTGTATTTGATAGTCTTACACAGTGGGTGCAATGTGAATGCATAACTAAAATCTTTATGAAAAACAGAGTATAATAAATCATATATTCTCTATATTGTAAATTTGCGTTAAACTAAAATCTCATTAATTTTATGGATTGATTTTGAATTAGCGTGTTTGTGTATTTTTTTAAAAATATAAAAAAAATTCTATTAAAATTTTATAATAATAATATAACTATTTGGAAAATTTTAAAAATAATGCTGAATATGTTTTTGACAGTTCAAAATATTTATACCATATGATCAATTATACTAATAATTATACATTTTATAATTTATTATATTAATATATAATATAAAATATTTAAACTAAAATAACACTCCGTAAGAGAGATAATGATGCAAAAGCTTTGAATAGCATATACTATTATAAAAGTGTGCTTAATAAAGTTTTCGTTTAAAAAATATGCAAATAAAATTGTAAAAAATTAAACCTAAACTGTAAAATTTATGATTTATTTTAGAAATTACCATGGATTTTGGACAATGCCGACAAAACCCATTGTCACATTCTTGGTAGATAGATTTGACAAATGACAATAACAAAAAGTGATAGGAATTAACTTAATCTTTGCAATAGAGAAACATTCTCAATAATATAATTAGGTTGTCCGTAATTTAGACAAACGTTTGGTTTTTAATTAAAATATTCGAATTTAGGGTCCGTTTGGTTTTTACTTCGAAATCGAAAACAGAATGAAAACGAATATAGTCCATACGTATTTCCGTTTTCGGAGTTGGAAACAAACGGACCTGGTGTGTTTTCCCCTCACAAATTCACGCTTCTGTACTTAACCGAAAGCTGTGAGTTATTGAATTTTTCATGATCGTGTCTCCTCCCTACCCCCTAATATTCCTTCTTACACTGCGGATTACTTACTGTAATAAACAAACCTAAAGGATATTTTTATTAAAATAATAATAAATATAAAACAGACTGGCAGAGAGAGAAATCAAGAAATGCATGATAAAAGCCACTGCTCCAACCATACTCGAGGATAAAACCCATTGATAAGAATAAGAAGAATGGGAACGACGTCGTTTAGTTCAATGGGTTTAGTCACGGCGGTAGTTCTGCTGCTGGGATTGCTCCACGTGTCCTTCTCGTTACCGGAGTCTACTTACATTGTTCATGTAGCCAAATCTCAGATGCCGGTGACGTTCGACCACCATCTTCAGTGGTACGAGTCATCTCTCCGATCTGTCTCTGATTCGGCTGAGTTTATCTACACTTACGAAAACTCTGCCCATGGCTACGCTACTCGGCTCACTCCGAGTCAAGCCGAGTCGCTCGCGAGCCAACCTGGAATCGTCTCTGTGTTACCCGAGGCGATTTACCAGCTCCACACAACTCGCTCTCCTGAATTTTTAGGACTTGATAAAAATCCTGAAGCTTTCCCGGAATCTAAAACCGCCGGCGATGTGGTCATCGGCGTTTTGGATACTGGAGTTTGGCCGGAGAGCAAGTCATTTGACGACATCAACATGGGTCCTATACCTGGCACTTGGAAGGGTACGTGTGAGGCTGGAACGAACTTCACTGCCAGTCACTGTAACCGGAAGCTTATCGGAGCTCGATTCTTCTCCCGTGGGTACGAATCGGCGCTGGGACCTATTGACGAGACGTCGGAGTCAAGGTCGCCAAGAGATGACGATGGGCACGGAACTCATACATCCAGCACCGCCGCTGGATCTGTAGTGGAGGGGGCGAGTTTGTTTGGTTACGCAGCGGGAACGGCGCGTGGGATGGCAGCGCATGCGCGAGTAGCTGCGTATAAGGTGTGTTGGCGAGGCGGTTGTTTCACCTCTGATATTCTCGCCGCCATTGATAAAGCGATCGAGGATGGAGTTAACGTGCTGTCGCTTTCCCTTGGCGGTGGGTCATCGGATTATTATAGGGATAGTGTCGCCGTCGGTGCTTTCGCGGCAATGGAGAAGGGGATCTTGGTGTCTTGCTCGGCTGGGAATGCAGGCCCCAGTGCGTATAGTTTGTCGAATCAGGCGCCTTGGATTACGACGGTTGGTGCCGGAACATTGGATCGAGATTTTCCGGCGTTTGTAAGCCTTGGAAACGGCAAGAATTACTCCGGCGTTTCGCTTTTCAAGGGAAATCCTCTGCCTCCCACTCTAATCCCCGTCGTATATGCAGGTAATTCTCAAATTCAATCGAAAAGTTCTATAATTGTGCTATTAATGACTGTAAATTTGATGAAAATTCTGAATATTGCACAGTTCTACAGATTGATTATAGCAACTATTGTGGGAAATTTGTTCGATTTAAAATTAAAATTCCGATTTTGCAAATTCAGTGCTTTGTAGTCTGCTGCTCAATAGGGTTCAGATTAACCCAAATCGATTTTGGGTTTGGTAGGCTTCTTCTAGTGTCGTTTGGGTTACTCTGAAATCACCATAGCTGGTGATATGTGATTAGGAATAATTACACTTAATGGCGATTTGAGTTAAAATATTAAGTAACAACAGGGATCCCGTGACCCTTCCATCAATAGTACGAAAATATAATCAATGATTAATTGTGTCTGTGGTTTAAAAGAAGTTAATGATTAATTTAATGGGGACAGATTAGTTTAACCAGATCTAATAATGATTTCCTTCCTGGGCAGGTAATGCAAGTAACATGACAAACGGGAATCTGTGTATGACCGGAACATTGATACCGGAAAAAGTAGCCGGAAAGCTGGTCATGTGCGACCGTGGAGTGTCTCCGAGGGTCCAAAAGGGCTCTGTCGTGAAAGCTGCTGGAGGCGCTGGGATGATCTTAGCCAACACCGCCGAGAATGGAGACGAGCTGGTGGCCGATGCCCATCTTCTCCCAGCGACCGCAGTGGGCCAGAAGACGGGAGACGAGATCAAATCATACCTCTTCTCGGATAAACACCCTTCGGCCACCATCCTCTTTGAAGGAACGAAACTCGGGATCCAGCCCTCGCCCGTTGTTGCGGCATTCAGCTCCCGTGGGCCCAATGGACTTACACCTGAAGTACTCAAGCCTGATATGATCGCCCCTGGAGTCAATATCCTGGCTGGATGGTCCGGGGCAGTCGGGCCGACGGGACTATCGACAGACGATAGACGGGTCGGGTTCAATATCATCTCAGGAACATCCATGTCTTGCCCTCATGTCAGCGGCCTAGCAGGGCTTCTTAAAGGGGCTCACCCGGATTGGAGCCCGGCTGCAATCAAATCCGCTCTCATGACAACTGCCTACATTGTCTACAAAAATGGCAGGATGTTACAAGACATCTCCACCGGAAAGCCATCAAATGCATTCGATCACGGGGCTGGTCACGTGGATCCAGTTTCCGCCTTAGATCCAGGTCTCGTTTATGATCTAACGGCTGATGACTACCTCGGTTTTCTCTGCGCATTAGGTTACACACCGACGCAGCTTCACACTGTGGCTAGGAGGAACGTTTCGTGTGACAGCGGCAAGAAGTCTCACTTGGGAGACTTCAACTATCCATCATTTGCTGTCCCGTTTCAAACCGAGCAAGTAACGAAAACCGGGTCAACTAGCGTGATCAAGTACACAAGAACCCTAACGAATGTCGGATCCCCTGGAACATATAAAGTAAAGGTCGATAGCTCTGAAGCACCAGGAGTAACAATATCAGTCAAACCGGATACATTGGCATTCACACAAGCGAACGAGAAGTTGTCGTACACAGTGACATTCACTGCCGGGTCCAAGCCTTCGAGTACGAAAGAGTTTGGAAGGATCGAGTGGTCGGATGGGAAGCACATTGTAGGGAGTCCAGTTGCTTTCAGCTGGACTTAAGTTAGCCTGCAGGATTAAGATGGCTGTTAGTTTGATTTGAAATCTGATTATGTTAATTAATATGTTTTAGTTTGTTCAAGTTGTTGAGTTCTCAGCTGAAGAAAAATGCGCAAGCTGTGTTGTATTATGAGTCAATGTAGGGAGAATCTGTCGATAATACATGCACAATGAATGTGTTGGATGCTGAAAACTACATGGCAACAGATTATTTATCATTTGTTAAGAAACTTAAGATAGTAAAATTTACCGACTTTACGTACTAGGTGTGAACCGTGTGATACATAGGGATGTTTGCACGGTCTTGATCCCGTTTTAATGGGTTTATTTTTGAGACGCAGGAAAAATCTCAATTCTCGACAATACGATAGTGTATAAACCTACCATATAAGTAGTATGGAACCCCAAAAGTCAATTATGTGGTTCATTGGACTTGTGCCCTCCATGTCATTTGATCTCGTATATAAGAAAAGTTAACAATTTTGATGGACCAAGTATGAAGACCAGGACAAACTCAGACTCGTTTTCAAGAACGAAAATTGTCGGTTGTCTTGCCCATACCCGCTCGAGTCCAGGCCAGACAGACCTGAACCCTTACCCGCCCGCTTGTCTAGGCCGCCGGACTTTGCCTCGGTTAATCCTATATATAATTGGTATGGAATAAGCTATCATCTCAAACACGCTAGCGGTAACCAATGTATAAAAGGTACAACCTTTGAAGAAAAAGACGGGCGGAACGATTTCATCAAGAAGCACACATTCAAGTTCACAAAGACATACAGTGATCTTTCATGCACAGAAGAGCTCAAGAAAACTGCAATTTTATGTTCTTATGGTATAAATCAGAACTTTTGATGATAATAAAATTATACAGGTGATTCAATACAGGAAAATTAGGTTAAGTAGAAAGATAGGATACCGGTTAAAAGGTAGATGTCATAAAACAGCTTGCAGTGTGCTCAAGAGCACCATTCTCTTGCATTCTGAAACATCCTTAACCACGGACTAGGACCCTTCTTGTCGACATTCCAATGTTTCGGATACCATGGGAACTGCCACATTAGGAAGCAACGCTCCGGATGAGGCATCAATGCCAGATGCCTACCGTCAGGCGAACAAAGTGCAGCTATTCCTAAAGGTGACCCGTTTTGATTAAACGGGTAAACCTCCGTGGGCAATCCATCATCATCACAGTACCTAATAGGGGCGAGATCTGTATTCAGAACATGATCCAAGACACCCATGTCCGGAAAATATGCTCTTCCCTCTCCATGAGCAGCCCATACACCTAAGGTACTACCTTCCATTCCTTTAAGCATTATGGAAGGGGAATCCTTTATTGTCACACTTGTGAACCGGCATTCAAACCGGCCTGATTTATTGTGAATAAACCTTGGCTGTGATGGATCACCGCCTAGGCCGTTAACACCACCGACTGTTGGGCCTGGGATCCAGCCTAGTAACGCCATGAGTTGGCATCCGTTACAAACGCCAAGACTGAAAGTGTCTGGCCTGGCATAGAATTCTTGAAATTGTTCAAGAAGTGGTGGATTGAAACGAATGGAAGCTGACCAACCTTTTGCAGAATCAAGAACATCAGCGTAGCTAAAACCTCCAACAAAGACAATTCCGCGGAAATCTTTCAGGGAGATGGACCCGGTAAGAAGATCAGACATTGCAACATCCCATGGCTCAAAACCTGAAGCATAGAATGCTGCAGACATTTCTCTATCTCCGTTACTGCCTTCTTCACGAATCACAGCCACTTTCGGCTTTGATTTTGCTTGCAGGTACTTTTTATCAGTGAATGTTGGTGAAAACGACAATGACCAAGATGGTTCATGCCTCTTTTTAAGTCCTTCTTTCTCGGATTCCACACAAGATGCCAACCTTTGCATTTTCTCCAAATGAAAGCTGGTTTCTTCCCACATGTCCCTCAAATAAGTTGTTTCTTCATTCAAATGACAGACTCCGTCAATCTTCAAATCTATAATCGGTGTGGAAGAGACGTGTCCAATGACATTAGCCGTGATGCCATCATTCTGCAGTTTGGCCAGGACAAGGTCAAGTGACTTGCTATCAATTTCGAGAATCAGACCAAGCTCTTCTGCAAACAATGTATCCAAAACGCTGGTTCCATTTGAGGCCAAGGTCAAATGAACTCCACAGTTTCCAGCAAATGCCATCTCAAGGACACTAACAAGCATTCCACCATCACTAATATCATGGCCTGCTGAAATTAGCTCGTCGTCCAGAAGCTTTTGGACTCCATTAAAAACTTGTTTCAAGTAAGGAACGTCATCAACATCAGGGCATTCATTTCCAACTTGGTCAAAAGCCTGATGAAGTGCAAAAAGCATAAGCATAAGATGAAAATCAATATAATTCACATTACAACTATGTAATAATCAATTAGTATGTAATTGATTAGTATTTACTGTTTTTAATTGGAAAGGATATAAGTATTTATGCCTTTTTTGTGATATTAAGTTACTGGGATGTGATCATAAACAGAATGTCTACCTGAGCAAAAGCAGATCCACCAAGTCGACGGTTTCCATTGGCCAAATCAATATGAAGAAGAACACCATCATCTCCCAGCTTCAAATCAGGAGTCACCGTCTTGGTTATATCAGGGCAGGTCACATAGGCACTGATGACCAAATTCCCAGGAGCTTTCACTACCTCATCTCCTGAACGTGCAGCCATCGAAAGACTGTCTTTGCCCCCATCAATAGCAATTCCAAGCTCGATCATAGCATCTGCAAGTGCATTAGCCGCATCATACATTGCAGCTCCTTCACCGTCAAGCTTGGCAGCATACATCCAGTTTCCACTAGCTTTGACATCTGAAAGAGATGTAACTTTTGCCCACACGAGATTTGTCAGCGCTTCACCAACAGCTAGTCTTGCCATAGCCTTAGGATCCAACAGACCCTTTATAGGCTGCTCCCCAATAGAACATGCACCTCCGGTAAAGTCGGTGTATGTTTGGCCAATCACCGCAACATCGGCAAGTGGCAGCTGTAAGGGTCCCACTGTCTGCTGTTGAGCCACAAGACCAGTAACACACCTATCAACTTTAGTGGTCAAGAAGCGTTTTGAGCAGACAGATGGGAGTCTCAACACACGTTTTAGAGTATCCAACACTGTGATACCAGGAGCAATATCAAGTGGCTCGCACTGATGCTCAACCCTGTGGAACTCAAACTGTTTTTGAGGCATGTCACCTAGAACTTTCTCAAGTTCAAGATCAACAGCTGGTGGTGGTGGTGGGAGTCCCATGGAGGAAGATTTCTGTATGGCTAAGCTGTCAACTAACACAATTTTCCCTTCACCGTTGATTGTTCCGAGCACAGCCATTGAGAGTCTTTCTCTATTACAAATTGACTCAAGTAGGCTTCGACTTTCGGGCTTAACAAGTATGGCATCTTGCTCCTGATACTCAGCACCCCATATTTCTAAAACCGACATGGTGTGATCACCAACCACAACGGCCCTGATATCAATCTGAGCACCTTGAGGATAAATGATCTCCTTGACAACATTGCAGTTGCCGCCAGCACCTTGATCATGAATGCTAATTATCGGGTTCTTGTCACCCATTTCAACACAAGCACGAACAACACGATACAACTTTTGTGCCATCTCAGCATCTCCCCTCTGTACTGCATTGAAGTCCAGCTCTGCGTCGTTTTGACCACTGACCATGCTAGAAGCAGCACCGCCTCCCATCCCTATACGATAAGCTGGGCCACCAATCTTCACAACTAGCATTCCAATTTCAGGCTCACCCTTTGTTATGTGCACGTGATCAATTTGACCTATACCAGCACTAAACATTATAGGTTTCAACCATTCCCGCCTCTCACCATTGGGAAGTCTCATACCAAAAGTTCTAGTGTATCCCTGAATCAAAGGCTCTCCAAACTTGTTTCCATAATCGGAAGCACCATTGCTTGCATCCACAAGAATTTGTAGAGGTGGGGCCAAGTTTGAAGGATAACTAAATGACTGATCCTCCCATGGGGCATAAGCACTTTCCATATTGAGGTTACCAACACAATAACCCGCTGTAGATGCTACAACCAGTGACCCTCTCCCAGTAGCATGTGTATCCCTTATTCTGCCACCGGCACCTGTTTCAGCTCCAGGGTAAGGAGCCACAGCACAAGGGAAATTATGAGTTTCAGCTGTAAATAGAATGTCAAGATCACGCTTGTCAATATCCAAGGGACAAGTTGTGCCTGACTTGGTTGGGCGCAATTGATTAACGGTGAATCCCTTGATGGCACTAGAATTGTCCTTGAAACCAATCACAGAGTTGTTTGGATTTGCCTTGAGAGTACCCTTCACAATCTGCATTAGAGTCTTATCCATGGGTTGTCCATCTATAATTACTTTGCCAGTGAAAAACCAATGCCTGCTGTGTTCGCTATTGGACTGGGCAATATCAAATAACTCCACAGTTGTTGGGTTTCTTTTAATATCATCCTTGAAAAGTCTTGTATAGTACTGCAAATCTTGCTCATCAAATGCGAGACCCATTTTCTCATTTATTTCTTCAAGGGCCTTCCTACCCATTTCCATTACTGGCACAAACTGAACATCCTCAGGAACTACATTTGTTTTGAAGGAAGAAAGCTTCTCGGCATACACACATTCAGTCATACGATCATGAACCATAGCAGCAAACTCATTAATCTGATAATCCTGCAATCCATCAGTCCCATCCTTCACAAACAACAGATACCTCCTCGACCTTTCCATACGGTTCACCTCATTGAGCCCACATGATTGACAAATAGACACAGCATTGCTAGACCAAGCTGTGGTAAACGACAATCTGGGTCCCACCTCAACAAGCACAGCACTTGAACCTTCCATTTTCTCACCATCAAGAAAGCTCTCTGTCCCCAAATTCTCCGGCTCGAATGTCTCTCCAAGGAGCCACCTCAGCACTGGAACCTTCTCATTCACGAGCTCTGCGCCCAACCCAATATTGAAGCACTGTTCCGTTTTTATTCCCACTATGTTGCTTGAAATCTTTTCCTGGGCTGATTTCAGCAACTCTGCTGATGCAGAATCCTGGAGAAGCGGAATCCGAAAGAAGTGTATAACCTCTTCAACAGATTTAACGGGCTCCTTATCCAATGCAGTGCTTATATCTCCCGAAGCCAATGCCTTTAACTTTCCGCAAGACGTGGAAACCCCTCCCTTTCCCCTAACTCCATGAAATCGACTTGAACTTCTAGCTAACACTCTAATAGGACGTCTGAAGCTACTCCCATTAAGACGAATTCTGGGCAAAAACAGATTACCCCCGCCATGAAAAGGCTGCTACACATCATAATCAAACTAGAAGGTTAGAAAATCAAAGCAAGCATACAAGTAGGATGGAAAACTAGTGCCTTAATTGGTTTTTGAATGAAGACAGATAAATTTTTAGGACAGACCTTTGCAAGTTGGCATTCCAAGAGCTTGGATACCGCCAAGTCTGAAATAGCTGCCATTGATATCACCTGTTAAAAATCCTAAAAAGTTAGAAACTCGTGGCTTCTCTGTGATGTAAATTGTTTAAACAGATTAACAGGAGTTCAAATTGAACAAGAATTCGAGCTAGATTTTTTAATAAAACGATTTTCAGCGATCTTATCCACTGCAACTAAACTTTAAAAAAGGAACAGAAAGCATAGCTAGTCACGAGACAAATTTACTCAGCGAACTTAACCTGTGCAACTAAACTTCAACAAAACTGTTCATTCCTCGTGCTAATCGCTTACTTCCCAAGGAGAATCAATTCAACAAGACGAGCAACTTGCTGTATCTATTGTGTCAATTTGCTTACCCATGAAAACATTACCTAGGTAGTCACAAGACTACTACATATGTGCAGAACGGATAACGAGTAGAAAAGAGAAGGTTACCTGGGAGCTGCGGCGTTCGGGTGCGCCGGCCGGCGAGCTGTGTGGAGTAAAGAAAGAAGGGGTATTGAGGGAGAGCGGCGGGGTGGGGTTTTGAGATTTTCTGGGGGTTTAGGTTTTAAACATAAAAAAAACTACGGTCCGACCGGTCTAAAGGAAATATTTCAATATTAGCCGGATCGGTCTTCAACTACGAGTTTATCAATGATTCGATACCGTAGAGCCATGGAACCACCAACCCTCGACAGGACCTCACCTATTTTCTGGAAAAATATAAAAATTAATTATATTGGATACACTCCGACCAAAAATTATATTGGATACTGGATACACTGTAGTTAATGGTTAATATACACATAGTATCAATTTTGATCTATAATTAGAGATTACAATGCAAATACCATTAAAATTAACGCACAAATGAACAACAATTCATTTGTGCGTTAATTTTAATGGTATTTGCATTGTAATCTCTAATTATAGATCAAAATTGATACTATTTCTCGACAATAATCGAATCAAGCCCCGACGTAGTGCCACCTAGAAACCCATTTGAATGGCGAGAAGTTCGACCACGAATGGATCCAGAGGAACCAGCGTCGTTTTGCTAACAAAGCTTGGTTTAAAACTCGCAAATTTCCGAAAATCCATGCAACCCAAGTTCTTGATAGACAAAGATCGTCCTATTTTTGCCAATGTTTTCAACGATGTTGATCATTAGATCCAACTAGAAACGTGCAATTGTAGCATGAATTTCATCAATCACATTGTCGGATGTCTTAGAGATGCTCATGGTGTATATGGTGTTGAGAAAAATCACGTGTTTCCGACTCACATTGTGTACATATAAACGAGTAATTTGTTGCGCACTCATACTCGTACAACCTCACTTTATTGTGTAGATAATAAAAACATGTCATCGAATATACAAAGTGACATTACAATGGACTATTTATATGTAGAGAATGTCGGTTGATAAGGTTCCAAAAAAACAACCGACATTCTCATTATTCAATGATTTTTACTTAAATATTAGCTTAATCTAGGTTCTTCCACTAATCTAGGTGTTTTTGCATCAACCTCGTACATACTGGACAACAAGTTGGGATCGGGTATCGCTTGTTCGAGTTGAAACGAGTTATCGGGTAGTCTCGGTTCTCGGGTCATAACCGTTCGGTTTAGTACGGTTCATGGTGGAAGGGTTAAACCAACTCAAACAGGGCCAACGGTCTGGGTTCGGGTCGTTCATAACAGGCTCGGTTGAAAAAGACCGGGTCAAAACAATCTTTCTTTTTATGTGTTTGTGTCGGATATTGATTGTTCGGGTTAATACGGGTTATCGGATAGCTTCAGTTCTCGGATCATTCGAGTCGGTTTAGTTCGGAGATCGGATCATTCGGTTTGGGTTGCTTCGGTTTCGAATGGTTTCGGTGTCAATTGAGGCGGATCAGTTGGGTTGGAGTCAGGTCAATTTATGTTCGGGATGGGTCAAAACCGGGTCGGGTTGCCTAACATCTTAATTCGGGTCAATTTATGTTCGTGCTTGTGTAATTTACTCTAAAAGTTATACGAATATATTAGTTTCATAAAATATGTATGGGCTATCAACTTTATTGTGGAAAAATAGACTTAAATATACTAACATGTGACCCAATATATACTATTAATTTTTGGGCTAATTTGGTAACTAGGTCCCTTTGAGATTTTTGTTTAGTAAGTAGGCTTTTAAGTTTTCGAATTAAGTATACTCCAATTACATTTTTACCGTTCAAATACAGCTTGTAGGTTTCACCTACTCTCCTTCTCTCGTTTTCCACATAGCTTCCACTTTCAACCAAACCCTATAATGAATGGTTCTAACGGCGGCAATGGAAGTCTCGCTCAATGAAGCCCAAGCCGCGATCGGGATGCTATCAGGCTTCACCTCCTTTTCCTCCGGTTCCGGCACCACCCGTGAGCAAATTGCCGTCGAGGATTGCATAGAGCTTCTTGATTTCACCGTCACCGAACTTTCATGGTCTAGATCTAGATCTAGATAGGAGTGGAGCGGAAGGAAAGTGTGATTGGTGCACCTATAATTTTTACCACTTTCATTTAATGATAGGTAAAAATAGTTAACTGAATTTGAATATCCGACTGATCCGTGATACTAGTATCTAATATGACCGACCCATTTAATCCATATATGTTTTTCTTATTTTATTTGTTATAAAATGTAAAATAAAATATATCATAGTCACATAATATAATCCAAATAAAAGGGAAGATCTATACGTCATTATATACACTTCTCTACTTGATCTATACAAATTTTTTACAGAAATTTTTAAGACTTCAACACATGATTTATCTCTAACATGCTAAATTTTTAATCCATAAAAAACATCATTATATATATACTTGTACAATGTATTATAATTATGTAATATGTATACTTCAATACTTGTATAGTAAATTGATAATTAAAGATTGAATTTGTAACATTCAAGTAGAGAAGTGAAATCGGATTACTTCAGATTATATGGGCGTTTTGAGTCGGGTTACTTCGGGTAATCATGTCATTCGGGACATTTATTACTTCGGATTAAATCGGTTTCAAGCGGATCGATCGGTTCCAAGTATTCTCTTTTTTACAAAAAATTTGGGGTTAGTTTGGGTTTGTCGAGTCAGTTTCATGAATCATATCAACTTTTAATGGCTCTAGGCAAGAACACCAACGCAAACTTTTACCCCAGACAACCTACCACCAACCACTACTCAACTAACCAAACAAAGACAAAACTATGTACAAACTACAAAGATATAGGATCACCTCAGATACTACGAGATGGAGGTTTCATCTCGTCGTATTGAAACCGAAAAATTGACGGTTTGTCGGTTTATTTAAAAATTGTGAGAATATGAATAAATTCCCCTTGAAGTTTTTATTGGGTTATATGTAATATTATATAAAAACATAGTTTGCATAATTACCAAACGAGCCATATTATTTACATAATCTAACATACCCCGCACTCTAAATTGGAGGAGGCTGAACAGTGAGACTGAGACAAAAGTCTAAAAATAGATGGCGTGGAAGTCCCTTCGTGAAAATGTCAGTCTTGGTTTTGTTTCATCCTTCCAGAAATTCTGTTTTTATAGTCATTCTATTTTAACTAAAGGCCAGTTCCTCTCAAGATGGTAACCTGCACATGTTAGGCGTAGCTGGTGTATTCGGCAGCTCCCTATGCATATTGAAACACCAAAAAAACATGAAGAATCTTAACTTGACCAAGAGTGACTTTGTCGCGAACGAAATGAATGTCAAGCTCAATATGCTTGGTCCGTTGGTGTTGAACTGGATTACTAGCGAGATATGTAGCAGAGATGTTGTTAGTGTACACAATGGAATCTTGGGAGAGCGGATAATGAAGCTCCAAAAGAAGGTTATGTATCCATGAACACTAAGAGACAACATTTGCAACACCTCGGTATTCGGTCTTTGCGCTAGACCAAGAAACGACTGAATGTCGTTTGACAGACCATGAAAGCAGAGTGTCATTGAAGAAGAACAATATCCAAAAGTATAATGACATGTATCCGGACAACCTCCCCAATCAACATGTGTATAAGTAATCAAGTCAGGTTTAGGTGAGTGAGTGATAGATGGTTATACCAAGAGTCAAAGTGTCAGCGATACATCGAATGATGCACTTGAGAGCTGCAATGTGCGGCTCTTGGGGATCATGCATAAATAAACATCTGTGCTACACCACAAAACTGATGTCGGGTCAGGTGAAAGCAAGATATTGAAGGGCGTCAGCGAGACTCCTATAGAGTAGGATCATTGACTGTAGACCAGACGAATCCCTGAGCTTGCCGATGTCTCGGCTGGCATAACTACATGTTTGCAGTTCGTCATATTAGCCCGCTTAACAATATCCCGAGAATATTTATCTTGATATAAGAATAAACTAGATGATGTCCGACGTACTGAAATACCCAAGAAATAAGAAAGAACGCCCAAATCCTTAAGTGCAAACTCCTTACTAAGTAACCGAATCAGCTACGAGCGGAGGATACCTGATGAGGCAGTGAGCACAATATCATCAACATAAAGGATCAGATAAGGAGTGTTTGTCCCATGACGGTAAATAAAAAGCGAGGAATCACTCTTACTACCGGTAAAGCCAATGCAAAGTAAGAAGCTTGCAAAAACGCTGAAACCAGACTCGAAGAGCTTGTTTAAAACCATAGAGAGGCCTCTGTAAAAGACAGACATGGTTAGGATGAGAAGAATCACGAAACCCAGGAGAGGTTAAAACATATAAATTGTCTCGTTCAAATGACCGTGCAGAAAGGCATTTTGAACGTCGAGCTTATGTATGAACCAAGATGTGGATACAACTATCCTAAGGACAACCCTGATCGTAGCCGGTTTGACAATCGGACTGAAAGTCTCAACACTAGGGGTGGGCATGGGACGGGACGGGATAGGGGTTGTCCCGCGTTCCGTCCCGCAAGTTATTTGCGGGGCGGGACGGGATTTATGACTTTTTTTCTTCGTCCCGCGCGGACCTTGTCCCATGTGGGACGGAACGGGACAAATCCCGCACAAATTATGCACCGATTATATTCGATATGTATGCTTGTTTTCTCTGAAGTTTAAAGACACAAATGATCGGGAAAAAAATCTCGATACCTAATTATCAATTCATGACACCTATATTAGTAGTTAATACATGGAAAACAAATTAAAGTTACGTCAAAGTGTCTTACTGATTCACATTCAAAAAATAATAACAAATAATTTACACGAAATTACGTTTATTTAACTATCGATTACAATTGTGGGAATCCACAAATATAAGGGCGATGGAACGGACTAGATCAAGGTTGCGAACGGACTAAATCAAGGGAGAGCAGAACCTCTAGTACTTTAGATCCAACCAAATGAGTCGTAAAAATGAGTGAATGACTGATGAAAAATTATCGAACTAATAATTTTGAAAATATAAAAATATTTTTAAAAATAATATTATTAAAAAATTATAATTTATGTATGATATTTATCTATATAATATATATAAAAATATTATTTATATATATGCGGGACGGGACGGGATTAACCGAGATGGGAAGTCTCCGTCCCGCGTCCCGCCCCGCAAATTTTTCACGGGACGGGACGGGATACACATTTTTTTTTTTCCAAATCCCGCCGGGATTAGGACGGGATCGGGACGGGACCGGGACGGGATTAAGCGGGATTTATGCCCACCCCTATTCAACACAATCTATGTCAACCTGTTGAGAGCGGTCATTAGCAACCAAACGAGTCTTGTAGCGTTCAAGCGAACCGTCCGACCTGTAGTTATCCCGAAAAATACACATATACCGCACAATATTAGCTTGAGGTGACTAGAACCAAAGTCTTATTCCGCATAAGGGTTTGATACTCGTTGAGCATAGCAGCTGACCAATGCGGGTCTTTGACAGCTAAAACGTGGGATTTAGGAAGGGGGGAGTGTGGTTTTGGGTTGGTGTGGTTTGAACAGCCAAGTCAAAAATCGGATTGGGCTTGAAAATCCCAGACTGGTTGCATGTGGTGGGCCTGTTGGAGGGTAGGGCTTGTTGAGTAGTAAGCAACAAGGCAGGAGCAGGGGAGGGAGACGAAGCTGCCATTCCTGCCAATAGTGAGCCTGACGCGGGGGATTGGGGCGGATCATGTGAATTAGATTTTGGGCCGATGTGATAAGTTGGACCAGGAGAGGAGGGCAATAGGTGCTGGCTTGAGCGCACTGGGCCAGGGGAGTTGGTAGGTGAAGGATGGGTCGGTTGGGATACAGATTCCAGCTGGGCCATATGGCAAGGGGAAAATTGCCATCATCAATAAGTGAGTTGTAATGTTCAAGGGGGTCATGTGAAAGATGGATCGGATTTGGAACTACTTCATCGATATGATTGGGTACGTTATCGGCTTTTGCAGTGACACGAAAAAAGAGTAACCCAAAATACATACGGAGTATCGTGATCAAGAAAAAGAGCGATATTATTTTTAATATTCGAGATCCCGAGAGCGGAGTAGAAATACTGCTTCCTGTCGGCAGCCATCGAGATCGGACGGTGAAGGGAATAACCAGCAATATTTATAAGAAAGCACACTTTACATAAATATATAATTACAAAATGAGACCTATTATTTACATAATCTAACATAAACTAACCAAACCGGCAGTTAAACGTTCGGTTTGGTTGAGTGTTATAACAAACATCGGCTTCCTAATGTCCCTTTCTGGCAAAACAAAAGTCATATATCAAGTAGATGTTATCGCCGTTCACCTTTGTCGCCGACCACCACTACTGGCGCCAATGACAGGGCAGCGATGGTGGTAGCCAGTACTGACAACGCTTGTTAAAAAACACCTATTTTAAATCAATAAAAAATGTAATATAATGCATTATCCAAAGCAACAAAAGAAGAAATTAAAATAACACATGATCCGATCAAAGCGGGTCGTAGAGTGACAGCAAAACCTCAACGATCAATACCAAAGTGACACGTACTCACCACGTGGCAACACTAGCACAACCCACGGAATTTCAGTAGCAATCCGAAACACACGCAAACAAGAGCAATAAGATCGAACAAACCCTAATTAAACGAATCAAACTCCCAAACACAAAAAACAACGAAAACAGATCTGAAAACATGGCGAGTAACAACATCGCACAGCAAATGGAGAAGAAGAATCCATGTGAGAGCGAGACAAAGAACTCGAGCAGCCAGGCAGAGCTTCCACTAGAGACCAGCCCATACGTTAACTACGGCAGCGTCGAGGATTACAAACGCAAAGGCTACGGCACCGACGGCCACCAGGAGCCTGTGGAGCGCAAAAACGCCGCCGGATCCACCGATGCCCCTACTCTCTCCGGCGCCGATGTTCCTCCGTCGAAAACTGCCCCCACTTTCCCCAACGCTTGAATGCTGTCACAAAAACACACGGTGATCGACCGTCGATCTGAATTGTGGTTGCTTTGGGTTAAGTTATGTATGTATACTCCCGAGTTAATGTTCTGCGTTTCCACCCAAAAGAAGTTAATGTTCTGCGTTTTAGAGATTCAGCTCAATCTCAATTTTAATTATGTCTAATGTTTGTTTTGTCTTAATTTATACTTGTCTGCGTAGAATTAAGTTTTCTGGTAGATTATTAATTCTTTTTATATTTCGTCTTCAGTGGAAGCACAGCAGCATCGTATTAAACATACGCTCGATCGTGCCTGACGAACATTAAGTAGGACGAACATTTAGTGGGATACATTTATCAGTATCACCAACAATCCAACATTAACTGCAAAACAATAAGTATCGCCAACATTTACCGCAAAACATGACGAACAATAAGTCCGTGTATATGAACATTGAGTGCTGAGTATTGAGTACGACGAACAGAGTACATATAAATGAAGAGTACATACGAACATCGTATTAATATGAAACGTATTGTACATATAAATGAAGAGTACATATGAACATCGTATTAATATATTAATATAAAAAGTATAATTACTTCATCCGATCATTTAAAAAAGACTTTTTAGCTGGTGATACAATTATTAAATAATTTTAATTTTATAAAAAATTTTCTCGATTTTATCACTTATTAAATATTTTTACCTTTTTAGATCACTTTTTTTTATCGCATTTTTAACCAATAAGTGAATATTTTATTATTATAAAAATATTTACAAAAAAAATTTTAAAATTATTCTTACCGCTCTTTCTAGTTAATAACTTTAAAATACACATTTAAATTTATCGAAATTTAGATTGTAAAAAGTCATTAATGTATAATCGGAGTAAGTAATAAAAAAAAGGTTATACATCATCAATTTCAGAAAACACTCTATCTCCATAACCGTTCATTCTCGATTCAACCCTAACTCTAAGGGCCAGTTTGGTTTGAACTCCGGAATCGAAAACAGAATGGAAACGAATCTAGTTCATATGTATACCCTTGTTCATGAAAGTTGTTGGAATCATTCCTTGTGATTTGAAGTAATTGAAGTTGAATTTGATTACTTTTGATACCTTATAGGGTAACAAAATACGGGGAGACAAGTGCATTTGTATGTAAACACAAGGAATGATTGCATAGAATTTCATGAATATGGATATGCATATGGACTAAATTCGTTTTAATTTCGTTTCCGTTTTCGGAGTTGGAACCAAACGGGTCCTAAATTTCAATTGCTTACCAAAAGCATGATAGAACTCGTGTATAGGGGTGACCATAGGTCCAAAATCGGATCGAACTGCTAAAAACCGAACTTAATACCGATTTTTAAAAAACCTTGGACCGAAAACCAAACCTATAAAAGTAGTTTCGGTTTGGACCTAAAACCGAAAACATAAAATATTGGAACCTAAAACCGAACTTATTAGAGCGGTTTCGGTTCGATTTAGTTTTTGGACCTAAAAAATATAAACTTACAAAATTCGATAAACTAACAATAAAATGATAAAATTCAAATCTCTAACAATTTTAGTATAAAGAGTAAAAATCTAAAAAAATAACAATCTCATTTAAGCAACTAGGTACATTACCCACTTTCCAACTATATATAATCGTTTTTTTATTAAATACAAATACAAAACTCCTTAAAAGTACCAAGTAACACTAATAGAAAACTCCTTAACTTTCAACATTAAATTTGTTAAGAGGTTGAATATTAAATTATCAAAAATAATAAATGAAGTAATGGCCCGTTTTGACTTTAACTTTGAAAACGGAATAAAAATAAATATTGTCCATGTATATACCATTATTCGTGAATTTTTTTTGAAAGTATCCCATTTGGCTACAGAACTCCTTAGCAAAACCTCCATTGTCCCTCACCATTCTCTTGCTAGTTTGGTACACACGTGCCACTGCTTCATGAAAAGAGATTGGTCTATCCGGTTTCGTCCTGCCTACAGCGATGCGAATAGAGTTGCGGATTTTATTGCTAGTTTTGCTATAAACCTTTCTATTGGATTTAATGTATTGCGTGACCTGCCGGAGGGTGTAATTGATCTTTTACTTGATGATGTAAGGGGTCAGGCTATCTCGTGTGATTACTACTTAGCCTTCTTTCCAGTTAATAAAGCGCGTTCAGATGCGCCGAGTATCACTGTCTCTCCTTCACACACAAAAAAAAGGTGGAATTTTTAGTTTTGATACTATATGGAGAAATAAAATGGGAAAAGTAAATGCATTTTGCATAAAATCACAAATAATAATTCCAAAAAAAACATAATCAATATATGCACATATGGACTAAATATATTTTATTCCCGGAAGTCGTATTCGCACGGTTCAAGATTTCGTTATTGCACCACGTATACGGATCCCGTAACAGTGATAATGTCACGGTTACGGGATACGTATGCGTGACCAAAAGTTCACGGTTACGGGATGCGTAACCGTGAACTTTTGGTCACGGTTACGCATCCCGTAACCGTGAGCTTTATGGGTTCCGGATCTGATAATTTTCTACATGAATTCTAACCCGGGAAAAAAAATCTGACACCTTCACGGTCACGCATTGCGTGACCGTGATGTCAGGAAAAAAAAAAAAATTTTAATTACGGTTACGCAATGCGTGACCGTAACGTATGAGTGGTGCGTTAACGAAATCTTGAACCGTGTAAATAATATCCCCTTTATTCCGTTTTCATTTTTGAATTTACAACCAAACAGGGCTAAAATTGATCGATAGGAGTATATTGGAGTTCATTGGACTAAAACGAGAAAAACCAAAGAAGAAAAATTCTAAAAACTATTCTAAAATATATCAAATACATTTATTCATTAAAACTCTAATTTTCATTAGTCTAATTCTATCATACACTATGTGCCCGTTTGGTTGAAGCGGTGGAATGGAAACGGAATGGATTCAGATAAGGGTTAGGAAAGGAAATGGAAATGATGAGATTACTTTCATGTGTTAAAAGACCTCTAACTAAACGCATTTTTTTATTGATTCGGAATCATTCCAGCGATTCCAAACGGGCCCTATATGTAAAGTTAAAAAAAATATAGCCTAGAAATTCTCTCTCTTCGTTTTCCAGTTGGAGATGTCAGATGAAGTTTTGTGCTGTTTTGTTTAAAAACCTAATATATTTAATTGTTAGAAACCTCCATTGTGGAAGATATACTCTATCTATGATTCACATATAAGTTAGTATCATTGTGGTCCAAAACTAATAAATAGAAGCGTGTAAATCGATTAACGTTATTTGCTATCGATCAGCAGAATTTGAGCGCACGTACCTTACCGGTCCTTGCGTATTAATGACGGAGATCGATAGCTAGGCTATTTCATCGAGGTATTTAATTAATGTCGGAGATGGATACGTAGCCGGTCTAGCTCGTATTAATGCTGCAGATAGATATGTGCATCGGTGCATGGTAGCTAGACTAGTTCATACAGGTCTTAATGTTGGAGGTTGGTATGTGCTAAGACTTAGGAATAAAACTCTAACGTAGGCTACTTAACCTCTGGAAGTCTAGTGATTTTACGATGAAATATCATGAGTTCATACAGGTCTTAATGTTGGAGATCGGTACGTAGTCAAATTAGCTCATATGGGTCTCAATGTTGGAGATCGGAACGTGAATTTTTGTACGTAGTTCGCCGGACGCAATAACAACCTCCGTTTCATTGAACCCATTGGATATAAAATTCAAAAGTTGGCTCGTCCGAGATGGATACCTACCTAGTACAGTGATATTAGAGGAGATAAGATATATTTATGAAATATAAGATATATATTTATGGGAGATAAGATATATTTATGTATTTATCTTGGGTAATTAGTTTATCTTCCTATTTGTATAAATACTGGTTATGTTAATGAGAATAACACGTTTTTGCATTCATAAGTTTCACATGGTATCAGAGCCTACGATTCTTAAACACACTTCCGCCTAAACAAACCCTAACTCACAAATCTTAGATGCGCCGTCATCGCCACCTTCGGTGATGGCGGCGGCGGCTAAACACACTTTCGTCTAAACAAAAACGTTTCCTCCACAAAATAAAACTTACCATTACTTGCGTTCTAGGACATTTAGCGTCCTAAGGCCCAAAAGCTACCCTAAGGACGCTATTCTCCTAAGTTCAATGGGAAAAATAAGTCAATGTTACAACTGACCTGTATCTTAGGGCCTAGAACTTACCCTATGATGCTAATCAACCTGCGTCTTAGGGCCCGAAACTAATCTAGGGCGCTAATCAACCTACGTCCTAGAGTCCAACCTACCGACGACGTCGACTGCACCCTTGTTCGCCAACCCTAATCAATATTGTCGTCTGATGCTCGTTATCACGTCGCTCGATCACGAGATATTACATATTTTTGGGATCATCCCTGGTGTCTTGGAAGACCAAGAAACAACCTACCGTGACACGATCTTCAGCGGAAGCCGAGTATAGAGCCATGACATGTGCCTGTTGCGAGTTGATCTGGCTCAAAGCTCTTCTAGCCTCCTTGGGGGTTGCTCATTCGGCGCCTATGAAATTATTTTGTGATAGTCAAGCGGCATTACACATTGCTTCCAATCCCTTCTTTCATGATCGAACCAAGCATATTGAGGTTGACTGTCATTTTGTCCGTAATCTTTTGCTAAATTGTTCGATTTTCGCACAACACATTCGGACAGATTCACAACCGGCGGATCTATTGACCAAGGCACTTGGCGCACAGAGCTCAGTTTACACGGTTGCTTGACAAGTTTGGCATTTGTGATTTGCATGCTCCAACTTGAGGGGGAGTATTAGATGAGATAAGATATTCTTATGGAAGATAAGATATATATTTATGGGAGATAAGATATATTTATGTATTTATTTTGGGTAACTAGTTTATCTTCCTGCATGTATAAATACTGGTTATGTTAATGAGAATAACAAGCTTTTACGTTCATAAATTTCACACATAGTCCATCCCGGTTGGTCTGATGTCTAGCTAGGCTAGCTCGTCTAGGTCTTAGCTCGGCGACCATAAGCTAGACTAGCTCATCCAAGTCTTAATGTTGAACATAGTCTAGTTTTAGAATCGTGTACACTTATCATGAAAATATTAAAATAGATTCATTTTACATTGAGATTGTTATTCGTACCACATGTTTCATGCTATCCATGCATGTGATCCGGCTACGCCTGACGTACGCGTAACAATAAGTTGATTTCGTTCAAAAAATGTAGGAAAATGGATACGCATACGTCATGCGTACGTGTAGTCCTACAACGCATACGCCATGCATAGTCGTCCTTATAAAAAATTCCTATAAAAATACTAAGGAAAAAGAACTACGCCTACGCCGTAGCAGGGTAAAAAAAAAACACTTTTTGCCTACTACGTATATCACGAAACCGTGGTACGAATAGCAATAACCACTTTACCCATTAGTTGATGAAAATGGGGTGTAATGAGTTTTATTTAGTACAATTGACAACTGCATTTTGGCATGATTAATGGTCGACATTATCTTTTAACACGTTGATGTGAAATTTTATAGTCATTGCCGTATATTATAAACATATCATTGTCTAAGTGTTATGTTGTACAGCTACATGCAACAATTCAAATTCATTACGGGACTTTCCATTCCATATATATATAACGATATAATATAATGCGTCACCGATTAAAAAATAATAATACGGATTATAAGCATGCTTCTTAATCAATTAGCAGTTACCACATGGATCTTACATTATCTGGAATTCTTCATTATACTCCTCCCTTCTTAGGTGGCCCCTTCAAGAAAGGGAGGTTAGTGTAGAAAATTAGTGGTTTTGTGTTTCTTTTATTTTATTTTATTTTATTGATTTGAGTTGTTTATATAAATAATAAATAATTTATATTTTTTGATAAAAAGAAAAGGAAAAATAACCTACAACTAGAAAATAGGAAAGAAATGGGGTAAACAATTGATGGGTCAACTTCTCTCTTTTTGATGAAAAAAAAGCCCCGTGCCTAAGTGTTTTTATTGATTAGAAAACAATTATAAAACGACTAAGTCGAGGGAGGGACACTCTTCTCAAATCGTCTAAAAGAATGTTCCTAACACATAGAGGCGACTTTGTTAAACGGTAAACACCTAAATCCAGGGTAACAGCGGGATTAGCAATCGCATATGCGACTCTATTTCTCTCACTGTAAATATGCTCGAGCATTATATGTCAATCTGAGTGAGGAAGCCATAACATATGATAATCAGGCTATATAGAGGGTGAACATGATTGACTCCATTTGTAATCAAACCAACAATAACGAGAAAATCTACCTCAACGGCTCAACCTTGACTTTCTGGAATCTCAACTCCCATGCAAGCTCCATACCATGTAAGGCCCCCCAAAGTTCAGCCTCCGGTACAGACGCTGATTCAAGGCTAGATAGAGGGTCAACTTCTCTCTTTACATTTTGTTTTGTTAGCGACAATATATATAACGTCGGTTGATTTACAACAACAGGGTGTCGTTAGATTGACGACGCTGGAACGCCGGTACGATTTTAGGTTTGAATCGGACTGATTTGATACATGTAGAATTGATGAAGCTTCAAACTTGTTTTATTTAATTAACTTGAATCGTTTATATACAAATAACACTATTTTAACTAGAAGATAGAGTTTTAACATTAATAGACAATATGCTAATATATGGGGCTTGATAGACATACCGACGAAAATCTCTAATAGTCACCCCAACTACGTACTTCGCGTGCGTAGTTGATAGTGTCCCCAACTACGCATATGAGGTGCGTAGTTGGAGTCCAAAAAAAAATAATCAACTACGCTTCCCACAAAAGTAGTTGGTATGTTTTTTATTTATTTTGGTAAATCCAACTATGCTCCCCACACGCTTAGTTGATATTTTTATTTTTGGAACTCCACCTACGCTCCTCATCTGCGTAGTTGAAGGCAAAATGTGTAGTTATGGTCACTACTAGAGATTTTCGCCGGTACATTTAAAAATAAAGTAATATATCTATTAACATATATAAATCATCTATTAATAAGGAAATGAAAATTTGTGGGATACAGTGGGATGAAATTATCACAATTCCTTAACATTATAGTCTAGCATTAAGAAAATTATGAAATTTCATCCCTTCGTTCCCGATAGATCCTATATGCTGATACTCGTTTAAAATATTTTAAACATTATATCACAATTTGATTCTAATCAAACTGTTTGGTATACATATCACATCATATATAACATACATGCATGTGATTATAATTAACTTTAGTTATCCACGTAGCTAGTCAAGACAATATTTTCATTTTATCTTCTTAATAATTAGTTTCTAAATAATCAATATTTCTATTCAAAAACCTTTTTTTATCTTTCCATTTTTATTTATTTATTTTCATTTTAATATTTCAATTTTATATATAACTCATCCAGTTCAACTAGTCGATACACACAATAATATTATCACAAATATTTAATCTTTTGAACAACAATCAAGAAGTCTAATACCGTCAAAAACTCACCAGGATAATGATCGAATTGATACAACAAGATCACACGTTTCATATAGTGATTAATTTAAGCATATTGTATATTTCAAAACACAGTCCTATAATATATTTATTTTATAACAAACTATCGTATTTTTATTTAAAATATCTAAGAATTAACCTTTTGTAAATAATAAGAAGTAACTATATCAAAAAAGATTCAAATATTCAAATGAGTTATTGATTCAAATAAAGATTTTTAAAATTATACACTAAAAATAATTATAACTATGTAGAGGGTAGATGTTCAGGTGCGGTTTATAATTTCGGATAGGGTCGTGCGGCTGAAAGTAGAGCTGACACGTGTCCAATTTTTTTTTTTTCTTCAGAAACGATTATTGTTTTTTCCATAAAAGAATGAAATTTTTTTTGAACTACCATATTATAAATTCTGCACTATACTCTTACAAACTTTGAACTATTTCTATATAATTCATGAACTATTACTTTTTAAATATATTATATCAAATTATTTATAAATTTATCGTTTATATGTTATGAACTATTCAATTATAATTCATGAACTATCATTTTATAAGTTATGCACTATCCTTTATAAATTTTGAACTATGAACTATTCAATTATAATTTATGAAGCATCCCTTAATAAGTTTTGAACTATTACTTTCACTCATTTAAAAATTTTGCACTATGAACTATTCTATTATAATTCATTAACTATCTTTTTATAAGTTATGAGCTATTCCTTAATAACTTTTGAACTATCATTTTCATTCGTTTCTTGTAAAAAAAAAAATTAAGACACGTGTCAACTCTACGTTTAGCCGCACGACTCTATCGGAATAATGTGCCTTACCTGAACTAATTTCAAGTAGTTTGAACAAATTATCGAATGCGAGTCTTGAAAACCAGCCACCGCTAAATCTAATTCTAAATGATAATAATTAGTGAACAATTTTTTTTTTTGTATATGTACAATTTAAAGTCAAACGCAGTTATTCAACCATAATCACTAATTATTATCACAAAATTAAAATCGTCTTCCACCGATTCATTTAGGACGTGCATACAATCAAAGTATCAATGTAGACTATTGTTTTTTTATTTAATTATTACAAAAATAATAAATTTCAAAATATTACATAATATTCTACAAATATCCCATTCTAGTATGTAAAAGTATGAATGTATGATTACAAATATTTGCATAAAAATAAGTTCATTTATAGAAAAAGAAATATGTAAGCAAAATAATTTTTTGCTTTGACTGACATTATCGCATTGTTTTATTTACATAAACTTTTCATAAGTTAAACATTTTAATGCATCAAAATATTTAAAAAAAAATGACCTCTTCGTAGATCCATCATTCATGTGCTTGCAAAGCACAATATAAAAGAATAATTTTATAAAATATATTATCCTTTTTGTTATATTAATATCGAATACTTATGTCTTTGAATTTATGCCTGAAAAGTTAATCTAAACTCACCCATATCAATATTAATAAAATAATGATAATGTAGCATATATTTATAAATTTAGGGCCCGTTTGTTTCCAACTCCGGAAACAGAAACGGAATGGAAATGAATTTATTCTATATCTATATACTTATTCATGAAATTGTATGAAATCATTCTTTATGATTTAAGGCAAAATGCACTTGACTACCCACGTCCCCACGTTTTGTTATCTTATAGGGTATTTAGTAATCAAACTCTACTCCAACTACTTTAAATGACAAGGAATGATTCTAAAAATATTTTCATGAACAAGGTATACATATGGACTAAATTCGTTTTCGATTTTGGAGTTAAAATCGGCCCTTAGAATTTACATTATTTTTTCCTCATAAATATTTTTTAAAAAAGTAATTTTATAAAAAAAATCTCCAGGATAGTTTGGGATTTTTTTTTTGTCTAGTTGGAAAAGCAAATTCTCTTCCTCCTCCATATACTGAGAAGTCACACAACTTATAATAAGCTCTAACACCTCCTCCACCACCCATCCCCATCCTTATCAATATCAAATTTCAAATCCAAACCAAAAATTTACACTTTCAAACAATCGTTTTCCTCTTCTCGTTGAATTATCATACAAGAAGAATCCCTGGAAATCTCATATTCTGATTCCAGATAGGGTGGAGGAAATATATAGATAGAGACGGTGGTGGTCAGGGAGCTGGCTTCTTTTGAGAAAATGTTGGAGATTTGCACTCGGCCATTGGAGACCTGCTTTGGAGCAGGAGGTTGGGGTGGTGGTGGTGGTGGAGGAGGAGTTGGTCGTGATGACGAACTTGTTTGGCAAACGAATTTGAGACGTCATGCTTCTGGCGAGTATTCCATGGCTGTTGTTCAAGCGAATCCTTCACTTGAAGATCAAGGACAAGTCGTCGCTTCTCCCTCCGCTACCTATGCCGGTGTGTTCGATGGTCATGGCAGCGCTGATGCTGCTCGCTTCATCAATTCCAACCTCTTCTCTTTCATCCACAGTATGCCTATATTTCTTTACTTCGTTCATTTTTAGGGGTTTTCAAATTTTCAATTGGATTTGAACTTCCGTGCTGACAATTCGATATAATGACGATCTTCTGTTTGTGTATAGAGTTTGAATTAGAACAAGGTGGATTATCTGCAGATGTGTTGAGAAAAGCATTTGAGAAAACTGAGAATGAGTTCCTTCAAGTGGTAAGGAAGGCATATATTAAAAACCCCCAAATCGCATTATCTGGTTCCTGTTGTCTCGTGGCTGCCATTGCTAACAACAATCTGTACACTGCAAACCTTGGGGATTCTCGTGCTGTCCTTGGTAGGAAGGTTTATGACGGCAGGATGTTCTCCCTACCTACTGTTGTGGCCGAACGGCTAACTTCTGATCATAACGTTGGCGATGAAGATGTGAGGAAGGAGGTTCGCGCACTTCATCCCGATGACTCGCATATTGTTGTGTACACTCGCGGATTTTGGCGAATCAAGGGAATTATTCAGGTACAGATGTCAACCTCCAATTTATTCCTGCTAAAAATTTTCATTTGATTATTCATCGTTGATTGTTATTGATTATTGAATCGAAGAATTGTTCTCGTTTGATGTTTTTGAGTATGATTTGTGTGGCTAGCGAATTTTTCCTGTAAAATTTTCAGTTATTTCACTGCAACACTCTTTGAAGGAGTCATTTGATGTGAGATAATATGTTTGTTGGTGTTTACCTTTCTAGAAATGGTCATGTTCAGATGTTCTTGCTTATTTATGAACTGAAAATTTCCTGCATAAGAAACTATTGGCCTATCTGTTTGAAGGGTCATCTCAGATGATGATATTATATTACTTTCCAGACGGATGATATTGATGTATATATGAACTAGCTGACTACACGCTTCATCAACCTTGAAAAGCATGTTTGGTAAGGATAATCACCTTTCACATAAGTTTCCAAAATTTGTTCACTTGATTTGTTTTTATTCCTAATCCACCTTCTTCTTGCTTGTTTCATTCTACATTTTCTTGTTGCCACCGCTTAACCTTTCATAATCTGAAAGGACCATGATACTAGGGCTCTAAGTTATAGAGCCGTGAAGAATAATGCTGTCACTTAGATATCATTGTTTATTAACTGTCATGAGTCATCTAGTTGATCCCATGCCTACTGTGATGGAATGTTTTTTTTTGGTCAGAAGCGTTATAATCTAAACTTTATCATTATTAGGTATCAAGGGCCATTGGAGACATATATTTGAAGTTTCCTGAATTTAGCAACCTTTACAAGCAATTTGGGACATCAGTTCCCTTAAAGAAAGCTGTAATTACTGCAGATCCATCAATATCAGTTCGAAAGCTGAATGCAGATGACTTGTTCTTGATCCTTGCATCAGATGGACTTTGGGAGCACATTAGTGATCAAACGGCTGTTGAAATAGTCTACAGGAGTCCAAGAGTTGTAAGATTTTTTGCATTTGTTGTATCATGTATGTAACTCAGATTGGATCCGGTGAAAGATCAGGAGTGTAAAAATGCACAAATATACACATTATGACATATTTGTGAATTTTTTACGCTCGTTTTTCACAATGAGAGTTCATCACATGATCATTTCTCTTAAATTTCTTACCATAAGTACTTTGCATTTACCAGGGAATTGCAAAGCGGCTGGTAAAAGCAGCAATGCAAGAAGCAGCAAAGAAAACAGGACTGAAATACGAGGAATTATCCATATTCGAGAGGGGGATAAGGCGCCATATACACGATGATATAACGGTAATTGTGTTATACTTTGATCGTCCGGTCAGTTTCTCAAAGGATCAGACTAATAGCAATACGCCTCTTCTGAGTCACTCTATCACACCTACCGATATTGTTGCGTACAACACAGGTTCATTCGATTGTACACTACTAGACGACGTTTCCTCAGGCTGAATATGTTTTGTTTTCCGTTATCGTATTGTCAAACCTAGGAGGAGTCTGTACTCGAAAACGAGCACATTATACAAGTATATGATGTTGTATACATATTCAAAGAAACCTGATATAATCAAAGGTGTTCTTGGCAGTTGATTGCAATTTCAATTGTATTGTAAGAATGTGTTCAGTTTAACTCATTAAGATTAGCATATTTCAGCACTGAGGTCAAAGTAGGTATTGGTAAGTCACAATTGACTAAGGCTTAATCAGTGAAGAATTAAGATTAGCAATTAGGCATGATTTGGTTTGATTTATTGGTATCTTTTTTTGCTGGATCTAGCTTCAAGTTTTGACAGTGACAATAGCGTCTATTCTCTTTACATGACTTGACATTTGACAAGTTCATTACAACTTGCAAATAAACAGTTGGTCCCTCGTAGGCTCATAGCTGTCATTTTGATGGATCCTGTTACGCGATTGTCAGGAAAAATTCTACGTATATTCATTAAAATCTCTATCAGTAAATCATAAATATTTTAATTTATTTAATATAAATTAAAGTTGATTCCACTAATGTATTAGATGGTTGAGATTAGTGGAAGAAATATTCCACTAATACATTATTATTACTAACAAAACCAACGCCTTAAAAATATTTGAAACAATTTGATTTACTAGGCTTTTTCTACTTTTGTGTTTAGTAAATGTATTCATTGAGAAAAGAGTGTGTAGAGTTTGAGAATAATTACAAAAGGTTGGGGTATATTGACTTAATTGAAACATTAAAAAGGTTACTACTCTAATTTCTCAAAAAGACCTGGTTACCAAAATTGCCCTAAATATTTTAACTATGATATCTTTATTACTTATAATATTTTATTTAAAATATATCTTTTATTCTTTTTGTAAGATGATCGAGCCAACTAGCAACCGACAGCAGCCTGCAACCGCACCGGTCATTTATTATATTCAGTTAATTAGTTATGAAATCTTTTTACGTAGGGCATTATGTTAGTTGACTGGTTGGTTTTGACTTTTCAAATAGTTAGTGGGCCTGTTTACGGCCCATTATAAATTGGGCCTGATACGCAATTCAAAATGGGCTGGCAAAGCCTTTGCATCAACGTATCTTCCCAAGAGATATTGGTATGAGTATAACCCTTAGAAATTCGTAAGGGTTAAATAACTTATTTCAATAAATGCATTCACGTGATTCGATTTCCAACTTTAATCATTTCCCCTCGTATCTCAACACTAATATCATTACTTTGCTCGATTTGCTAAGGCGAGCTTATCGATTTAGGGCCCGTTTGGTGTCTAACTCCGAAAACGAAAATGAAATGAAAAATGAATTTAGTCCATATGTATATCCATATTTATAAAATTTTATGGAATCATTCCTTTGTTAAATTGCAAAATGCACTTGTCTCTCTGTATTTTGTTACCCTGTAGGGTATCAAAAGTAATCAAATTCAACTTCAATTGTGACTGCTTTTAAAGAGATGAAAAGAACGTGTTGGTATAGTTGGATATTATTACGTAAAAATGCCAAACTCATTTATGATACATTAACGTAAAAATGACATTTGATCAAAATGCAAAAACTTGATTTGTCGTAGCGTGAGAGGCTGAGAGCTACTTGGGCAAAATACGAGTTGCATTGACCTTTGTCCTTATAGAACCTTTTAAACCAATCTATTTGTAACATTAAGGGCCCGTTTGGTTTGAACTCCGGAATCGGAAACGGAATGGAAACGAATCTAGTCCATATGTATACCATTGTTCATGAAAGTTTGTGGAATCATTCATTATGGTTTGAAGGAGTTGAAGTAGATTTTGATTACTTTTGATACCCTATAGGGTAACAAAATATGAGAAATTAAGGGTCCGTTTGGTTTTAACTCCGGAATCGGAAACGGAATGGAAACGAATCTAGTCAATACGTATACCTTTATTCATTAGAATATTTGGAATCATTCCTTGTGGTTTGTAGTAATTGCATGAGAGTTTGATTATTTTTGATACCCTATAGGGTAACAAAATGTGAGGAAGCAAGTGCATTTTTCATTAAACCATGGGGAATGATTCCATAAAATTTCATGAATATGGATATACGTATGGACTAAATTCGTTTCCATTCCGTTTCCGTTTCCGGAGTTAGAACCAAACGGGCCCTAAGTGTACTTTGCACTAAACCACAAGGAATGATTCCATAAAATTTCATGAATAAGGATATGCATATGAACTAAATTCGTTTTCATTCCGTTTTCGTTACCGGAGTTGGAACCAAACGGGCCCTAAGACCTTATTAATAACGAACATGACAAGGCGATTTCCCAACGGTACACGGGACCTATTCGCCTACCACTTGCTCGCAAACTCGGCCTCACACTTTCACTAAACAAAATAATTTAAGTATAACTCATTTTGCCAAAATAATTTTACGAAAAAATATCAAAATTTTACAATATAACAATTCTATACCTCAAAATATACCTTAAAATTTACAATTGTTTCAATTTTATCTCAATAATTTTACCAAAAAATGTCAAAATTTTACAATAAAGTAATTTCAGATTTTTTGTACAACCAAGTACACACAACTGCGTAATTTAAAAAATAACTTTACTTTATTTTAAAAGAAAATTTTTTATAATTTATAAAATCCTCTTTATGAAATTAAATGGGATGAGTTTGCTTTGAAATCTGTATTGAAAGGCGCAAGCCTAATTAAACTTTTATTTTGTTATGTTCATTTTTGGGTGAAGTTATTTACACTCGCATTTTTACTCAAAGAAGACAGTCTCGGACTCAACTTCGAAGGTGCATTTTAGATGACCGGAGCATGCGCCTTCTGCTACTATCCAAAAACCTCATAACTTTCTCCCTTCACTTGAAGATGTGATCGACGATAGTATTCCATTTGACATTCTCGATATCCAAGTTAATATAGAACTCATCTCCAAGTAAGGAGAGACCAAATTATTTTTGTGCCAAATTAAATTACAGGGTTTTTATTTCTAAATGTCGAAATTTACTTCGTCTATATTTACAAAGTCTTAAACCTCCAATTTTCATAAGTATTACCATTGTTGCAACATTCGTTTGATGTAGTGGTTAGATGTATCGCATCCTTTACGTACGCGGGATTGCGGGTCGCATCCACATTCGACATGCGTAACAATTGGATAAATAACAATCTAATTATCTTTGTTATACGATAAATATAGGTACATTGGTTGTTTAGGAAAGATATTATTTTAGATTTGCTGTTTAAAAATGATTGTTTTAGATTGTGTTTTTTATTTTTTATAAAAGCTTTTTTAAGTTGTTTAGTTAAAGATTAATTTTAGAGGCTCGTATATGTGTAAAAAAAACTAAAATAACCTCAATCTACAACTAATCCATTCTAATTTTTAACGGGGGTATTATTTATACGATTTCACTTTACTCATTACCAAATATTTTATATAGCACCGGCGTCCCATCCGAAGGTTCGCTAACGTCATTTCTTTCTATATTAAATGTCGAAACCAAAGGTTAGCGCCCAAAACTCTTACAAAATTCCACCCACCGTCCTATAAATATCTACAATAGGTTTAAAATTTTGGCACAAAACACCCAAAAAAATTCCCCTTGAAATTATTTTTAAATAATTTTGGACGCCGATACATGGGTTAACATGTTTTTTTCCGTTGGTAAAACAAAGACAGTGTATATAGCCACTTAACATTTAAAATAATTCCTAAAAAGTCTACAAACTTTTTTTTTTATGAGAGTCGGTGGTTTTCTTACATATAGTCGCACTTCGTATAAATTACATGAATGATAATTGATGAATTAAACTCTCATAAAAGTCACAATACACGAAATTCATAATATAAATTAAAATATATGCTAGTAAGATAATTCACAGAATTATTCGTACCGTAGTATACGTCGGGCATGAATATGTGAAGTTGTATGGGCCTACATCTCGCCCCCACGATATGTTCCATGTTCCCTGTAGCACTCACTAATTTCCCACCCATCTTATCAGTACCCAAACACATGTGGCTATAACTCTCCCGCGTAAGCTCCGTTACACCATACATA
>BSUD01000078.1:206156-245643 GCA_033239045.1 Fagopyrum esculentum | reverse complement strand
GTTGTTTCTTCTTTGATCTGGAAGCTTCAGTTGATCTCACCGATATTGGTAATTCTGGTGTAGGTGTACCCGCCTTTACAACCTCATATACTTGGCGCATATCTTTTTGAAACTCGAGTCTACTCATGGAGACATGATCAGCCTCTTCAAATTCGTTCTTTGCCATAGGCAGTACAACAGCGGAAACTGGTCCCTGACTCATCACTACTGGAGGAAGAGGGGGTGTACCCCTACCTCGTCCCACTACAGATACTGCTCTAGTTTGAGCCATCTGTAGGATATACGCACCTAATCTTATAAGGCTATATATATATATATATATAGGGTGTGGATCCTATGAGAACACCCCCTAACGTGAGAACATGAGAACAATCGTACACCGTTGGATGTGAGTATTAAGGGTTGAGATTTAGAGTAGATATCAAAAATAATAATAACTACGAATAATAATAATTAGGAATCCAACAATAACTACGAATAATTCACTCAACCAACAATAACTACGAATAATACATTAAACGATATGGCACATTCATAACAAAACTGATAATAATTACGAATCTGTTCTCATGTTCTCACGTTAGGGGGTGTTCTCATAGGATCTATACTATATATATATATATATATATATATATATATATATATATATATATATATATATATATATATATATATATATATATATATATATATTATATTTTTACTAATTTTTTTAAATAGAAACAGATGCCCATTACTACAGGAATATACATTTTTCCCTATTTTTATGTAGGGTGATCTCCTATGTTTCTACTTGAAATGTACTGCAGTGCTCATGAACTATCAATCTTGTGCTATAGTGGATGCTGATTTATTTGATATTCTGTGTACTGATGAATTTTTTTGTTCTTTTTTTGTTACGTGTGGTTGCTCTCTTCCTATATACATTAGTAAGGTAGTCAGGGCAGTTGCGAGAATCATTGCTCTTGCACTTGATATGGAGGTTGACTTCTTTGATAGACAAGAAATGCTCGGAGAACCCATTGCCATATTATGTCTGCTATGCTATGAAGGTAAAAATAAGCCCCCCGTTTAACTTGTTGTCTCCTTCTGCTATATTCATTATTTTATTCCAAATCATTTTGTTTATGATTGCCCTACAGGCTGAGTTTCCGATCCTTCAAAAGGATTATATGGACTTGGTGCACATTCTAACCATGGTCTGTTTACACTTTTGGCCACAGATGATATAATGGACCTTCGAGTAAGGATGCATTGAAAGATACTCATTAAGGTCCTAAACTCTCTACCTACCATAATTATATGCACATTTTACCTTCGTACCTGCTTTCTTGTATCACTGTCAATAAGGTTTCTAGATTTTCTCAATGTTGATATTTAGATTGTAAAGAGGAATCAAATATATAGATCATGATTTTTTATTTCTATTTCAGGTTTGTCTTTCATAGGTTAAATGAAGTTGCAAACTCATTTCCTACTTTGATAGCTTTTGTGTGTGTTTTGTCTTTGACAAAGGATAATCTTTCATTACAAATCTATTTCATAATCTCTCTCATTACTATGTATTGCCACAGTGTTTGAATATAATTTTTAGACTTGTTGTTGTATGATTTCATGTTGAGGGATGCAGTTTAGCTGTTTTCAATACAGACAATGAAAAAGGAAGTAAAAGAAGCCACATCAGTTGTAGACTAAGCCCTACCCTCTGATTTTTTTAAGCTAAAATCTTGTTATAACTACGCTTATTTTTCATATGATTTTCTACCTTGATATCAATGTCATGAAATATTTCAGTCATTGTTTCCTGCGGTGAACATGACCCGTCTCATAAACCAAGGGAATTTATCACTAGGTTGATTGAGCTTCTGCTTATGGATTAAGATACTTAAATTGTGTGGTTATGTTGAGCGACATTGTGATTTTGATATTTGAAGCTTAATCTTGCTTGGTTATTTAAACATCTCATTCTCCCGTACTCAAATTACAAAGCGAGCTCTTTAAGTAGTTTAATAGCACTTTTCTAGATTCATTTCAATGTAAAACCTTTTCCTTTCGATCATTTAACAAATAATTTTACGTTTCATTTCAATGTAACACCAAATTCATATCAATATAACACCTAGGGGTGTCAATGGGTTGGAGATTTCCCGAAATTCGCGGGCATTACCCGTCATGGTGATGGGGATTTTAAATGGGGACGGGGATGAGTTAAAAATTGATTCCCCGCTTGGGTATGGGGACAGGGATGAAGATAGGGGTATTCGCCCCGCTCCCCGATCCGAACCCGAACCCGACGGGAAATCCGACGGGGGACCCCGACGGGGAACTCGGTGGGAAATCCGACGGGGAACCAAAAAAAATTGTATTTATTTTAGACTTTTATTGTAGTTTCAAGTTTAATTGAAATTTAATTCAGATCTTTGTTTAAATTTTAAATTGCCGATTATTTTTAAATTTCAAACTATATACACTTTTATGCTTTTATGAATTAAGAGTATCATACTCATTCCTACAATCCTACTTGTACAAAAAATGTATTTAATAAATGTTTCAAGTTTATATTTTTGTATGATTATTATATGTGTAAATTATGCTAATGCTAAGTGAAGTAAGTGCTAACCTATATTAATTTGGCAAGATTTCGCGATCCGCTGCCGAACTTTTGATCATATGAGGATAACAATTAACTACACCCTAACGAAATTATTAAATACGTTGTAAGTCGTAAACGTCAAACTAAGTTATATCAACATTTAAATTAAAATATATATTAAAATTATAGGAATTGACATTTATTTTATAACCATGGACTAAATGTTAGTAGTAAACTATATACACTTTTGTACTTGAAGACTTACGTGTATCATACTATTTCCTACTTACATAAGATATATTTTGAAAAATATGAGGATAACATTTCAATTAAAATGTATATTATAAACGTAAATTATGTGCATGTTAATGCCAATCTATATTAATTTAGTTTTCGATCATATCAGATTAACACCCGCGTGAAATTTCCTCCATTGTGTCACGACTTGCTCACTTGCACGTTGTGAAGTTTCTAGGAAGCATGAAGGTTCATTCTTAAGCATTCACGAGTCTCGATGTACGATGCAAACATCCGTCCGCCGCCTAGAAACATTTTCAATTATTCTTTCGATGAGTCTATTTATGATGAATTATCTTATACATTCAAGTGCCACCTACCAATCACTTTGAATCTCAATTTTTGTATCTATTCAAATGTTACTAATCGATATCTAGATACATGCTCGATATACGGATTATAACTAAGCATCATGAATTCGTGACAATATGATAAATAGCTTAGGCTATTAGAATTTAGAACATTGCGAAAGAAGATCTCAAACGGTTCAATGTATACCAATCAAAACATAAATTACAACATTATAAGAAACAACAATCTATAAACTATTTTTTTTACAAAGATCGTGATTTGAATGAGTGAAATTATTGAATATACATATGTTAGATTAAATAAAAAGAAATACACTTGAGGACAAAAATATGGGGACGGGAAAAAGCTAAATACACTTGAGGACTTGATTTAGCCACACTTACTATGTTTAAAAAATATTCGAAAAACTAAATACACTTGAGGACAAAAATATGGGGACGGAGAATTCTCCGATGGGGACGAATATCCGATATAGACGGAGAATTTTGCGGGGCAAACTCATAAAACTTTAAAGTGGAAAAAATTAAACGGGGACGGGGATTCCCGATGGGAGCGAATATCTAACGGGGATGGGGATGGAGACAATTTTCAATACCCGAACGGGTATGAGGATAGGGACGGGGGCATTATACTAAACGGGTATGAGGATGAATATGGTACTCCCCGATCCATATCCGATCCATCGACATCCCTAATAACACCTTTCCTTTCAATCATTTAACGATTAATTTTACGTTTCATTCGAAGGTAACAATTTTTTTTTCCGATCATTTAACGATAAATTTTACGTTTTTAAGTCACGGCGCGCGTGCGTATCACGCACGTCCATACTAGTTCTACATAAAAGAACAACAAATATTTATAGTTAGTAAACAAATTGAAAAGATATATAACCTTTATCGGAAAAATAATCGTTTAAAAAAAGTCGATGGATCTTAACAATCGTTCAAAAAATTGAAATTAATTAAAATAGTTTTTAAGTTTATCAATATGTTACGTTCGATTCAAGTAGGTTATATTTGAAAATAGTTTTTTTTATCAATCGTCCAAATACTGATTGATCTTAATAAAAATAAAAACTTAAAATATTTTTAAGCTTATCATTATGTTACGTTCAAGTAGTTTATATTTGAAAATGATTTTTTTATCAATCGTCCAAAAATTGATTGATCTTAATAAAAATAAAAAGGAAATAATCGGAAGAAGAGAAAACAAATTGGAAACCAACATAAAATTAGCCGTTAAAAATTGATTGATATCAATCGTTCAAAAATTAAATTTAAGAAAAATATTTGAACAACTCAATTGAAAATCAACATAAAAACTGTCTAACTAAAAAATTTAGTTTGAAAAAAAAAAGATTTAATGACGTTAATTGTGAGAGCTCTATTTTAAAATATTGTCTCCCCAACGCGTCAGGTCACCATCTATGTATCTGTTTTATGTTTATGGTCGGCACAATGTGAGTAAATGGGTATTAGTGTTCAGCAAAGATAAAATGTTTGACGGGGATCTTTGAAACACGATAGACTACAAAGGTAAATAAATTACTATTTATTGTATTTTTCTTTTATATGCTACATTCATCGTCCTTATTGGGGTGATATTCTTCAAACTTTGACTAATTTTTTATCCACCAAATTCACTATCACTTATAATATAAGGCAATATAATAATTGATGGGATTAATTCTAGTTGGATTGAATGTCTATGATATGATAAGAGAAAATGATCAAGATATGGGAGAAAAGAAGTGATAACTTGGTGTTAACCTAATGACCGAGTTATGTGATAAATCGAGTCTATCGCGTCGACATAGGTATCTAAGTCTGTCTTGTACTATTTTTCTAAAATCTGATTTAAAAACTTCTTAAAGTCTAATGGTTAAATTTGTTAAGTAGGCTATTATCAAATTTTAGCCTACTAACTAGGCCCGAAGCATTTTCATACTAAGTAAATGTAATTTATATAAAAGTAACGAAATCTGTAACAACCATGACGAGATACACCATCTCCCACTTTCCTCTTCCTTCTTCCTTCACTCCTTATTCTCTCTCCACGTCTCGGCCACGTCACCGCCTCTCCGGCGACTCTTAACAACCCTCATCCCATTTTCTTGTATTGGGCCGTGTGTTTTGCAGCTTTAGTCTGTGGAGAAGTGTTTAAATTTGGGCCGACCCAACGATATTGGGCCCATTTAGAACTAGAGTTATAATTGTTGGAACTAAATTTATTAAAAGAATGAATTAAACATGTTTTAACACATGTGTGCGCCGTACACTTTTCCGGGCACATTTCCGGTGGGCTCCGGCCATTATCAACACCGGAAAGTGGGAGCGTTGGCTTCACCTCCGCGAGCTCTTGCTCGTGGTATATTCATACGTTAAATTTGAGTTCCGTTTGAATGAGAAATGGATGCCCAAAGTTGGTTGCATGATAGGCAATAATTTAAGAAAATAGTCAAAATTGGGCGAGTCCCATGACTATATGGAGGTAAAAGGGAGTAGGATATATGGGCCAAGTTTGCTCTAAGGCATGTGGCATTGGGTCACTACCCATTTTCAATGGGGAACGGCGTAGGCAAAACACCACGCGCGCGCTCGCCGAGCCGAGCCGAGCTCGTGGTCGGGACGTGCCGAGTCCGTGCTGCGGGGCGGGGCGGGTGAACCTAATTATAATCTAGACTGGCCACCCATCTTATTTTTGGGCCGACCCAACTCGAAGTCCAACAGTTTAGATGAGGAAGGCCTTGGGCCAGGCCCATTTGTGCAACGGATCACCGGACCGGACCGGATTGGATATCCGAAAATCCAGTCCAGCGGACTGGACCGGATTGAAATTCTGAACCTTATCTCCTATAGTCTTAATTCTAAAAACTTGTTAAACTGTTTAAGTGTTGTAGATAAGGCGTCGGAATAGTCAAACCGGGTTATCTACCGGAATTATTTTTAAAAATTGAATTTTAAATTCAGTTTTCAAAATTAATTTTAAAACAAAGAAACGAATTTGTTTTTTAAACCTGGATTCAATTTAAATATTAAATCGAAAACAAGTATGTTCTTGTACGGACTTATACCCAAACTTTTTAAACTTCGGTTTTTGAGTTTCGATTTCCGATCAAAAAATTGAAATATTGACCGTGGTTGTTTCCTTGTCACAGAAATGGCTGATAACACAAAGGAAACCACCAAGGATCCAAACATTTCTGTTAATCCCAACACTACCGATGATGATAGTATCCCAAGGATGCTGACTGAAGCTGCGAATGGGGACACAAAGGAAACAACCAAGGATCCAAACATTTCTGTTGATCCCAACACTACTGATGATGATAGTATCCCAAGGATGCTGACTGAAGCTGTGAATGGGGGTGAGCAGACATCCCATATTCAATTTGGGAGTGGTCTACCACCGGCTAACCTGCCAAACCCACTGACTAGGACTAATCCACTTCCAAGTGGTGTACAGGCTGGTAAACAACATGTCCCTCAAACAGTACCAATGTCTGGCTCTTTGAGCGCGGGATTGCTACCAGACAAGTTCGATGGAACTAATTTCAAGACCTGGCAACAGAAGACGTTGTTCTTCTTAACCATGAACAAATTGGACAGATATGTGACCGAGGATAAAGAGGTATCCTTCCAAGCTGATCTGGACAATGACTATGCATGCAATGGGTGGATTCTTAGCCGCCTGTCCGACTCATTGTATCAAGTATACATCAAAGTCGACACTTCTAGGAAGCTGTGGCTTGCCTTACAAAAGAAGTAAAAATATGAGGATGCAGGGCATAAAAAGTTCGTTGTTCAAAAGTTCATAGATTTCGAAATGGTAGACAACAAGTCGGTCATGGAGCAAGCTGAGAAGCTACAACTTCTAGCCCATTAGATCATTGCTGAAGGGATGAATATCTGTGAAAGATTTCAGGTAGCAACATTCATCGGAAAACTCCCTCCATCTTGGAAGTATTTCAAGAGCTACCTTTTGCACAAGCGAAAGGAAATGACTGTGGAAGAGTTCATGGTCAAATTGCGGATTGAATCAAGCAACCGCAAGAGCACTGAAGGGGAAAAGACTGAAAAAGCTCATCTGACTGAACCGAAGGACAAAACGAAAGTTGCAACCCAAGGTCCCCAACAAGCAACCGGCAAAGAAGAAGTTCGCCGGCAAGTGTCACGCCGGTGGCAAAATAGGTCACAAATCCGACGAATGTCGGAACAAGGGTGACTCAAACAAGAGCAAGGGGAAAGCAAAGGTCCACATTTCTTAGCATGGGCTAATTGATCTATGTGTTGTGACTTCTAAAGTCAACATGGTCGGCAGCAACCCGATGGAGTGGTGGTTTGACACTGGTGCTACCCGCCATATCTATTCTGACAAGGGGATGTTTTCCACCTATCAGAAGAATAAGCAGGATGGGAACCTGTATATGGGGAATTCGTCCACCTCAAAGGTTGAAGGAAACGGCAAGATAGTGCTGAAGATGGCATCTGAGAAGGAGCTGACTCTCACCAATGTCATGCACGTGCCCGACATCCGGAAGAACCTGATTTCCGGTGCTTTGCTCAGCAAGCATGGATTCTCCGTGAAGCTTGTTTCTGATCAGCTCACTCTCATGAAGAATGAGATTTATGTAGGAAAAGGGTATGTCAAGGATGGACTGTTCAAAATGTGTGTAATGACAGTCATCCCAAAAGTTGTAACCGATGATTCAATGAATAAAACTCCTATTGCTTATATTGTTGAGTCTTTTAATATTTGGCATGAACGATTAGGACATTTAAATTATAAGTCTATCCAAAGATTGATAAATTTAAACCTAATTCCAAAATGTAAATTAAACAAAGACAAATGTGAAGTCTGCGTACAGGCAAAACTCACAAAAACGCCTTCTCCATAAATGGAGAAAACCACAGAACCTCTAGGCTTAATTCACAATGATTTGTGTGATTTGAAGTTTATACAAACTAGAGGAGGTAAAAAGTACTTCGTCACATTTATTGACGACCGTACAAGATATTGTTTGATTTGAAATTTATACAAATTCACTCATGAATAAACCAGGGATGTTCAAGGCCAAAATGAACACAACCACAGAACCAAACGTTCTGCGAGAAAATGAAACTCTGTGATAGTTGTTGTCTCGGTTTACATAAAAGCCCGGGTGGTTCAAGACATCATAGTCACTACCTGGTCGAGTAAATCCGATAGCTATTCACTATGGACGGTTCAAGCATGAAACACGACACTAATCCAAATGCAGTGATTTTTCGATTGTACTCTTGAGAATTCTGTCTGTCTAAAATACAGAGAAGCATATGTTTAGAATCATTTCTATTCATCTGGGGATTGTTGGAACTAAATTTATTAAAAGAATGAATTAAACATGTTTTAACACATGTGTGCACCGGGCACTTTTTCGGGGGGCTCCGGCCATTATCAACACTGGAAAGTGGGAGCGTTGGCTTCACCTCCGCGAGCTCTTGCTCGTGGTATATTCATACGTTAAATTTGAGTTCCGTTTGAATGAGAAATGGATGCCCAAAGTTGGTTGCGTGATAGGCAATAACTTGGGAAAATAGTCAAATTGGGTGAGTCCCACATCGACTATATGGAGGTAAAAGGGAGTAGGATATAAGGGGCAAGTTTCCTCTAAGGCATGTGGCCTTGGGTCACTACCCATTTTCAATGGGGAACGGCAGAGGCAAAACACCACACGCGCGCGCGAGCCGAGCTCGAGTTCGTGGTTGTGGTCGTGCCGTGCCGAGTCCGAATCCGAGCCGTGTTGTGCTGTGCTACGGGTGGACCTAATTATAATATGGGCTGGTCACTTATATTATTTTTGGGCCGACCCAACTCGAAGTCCAACAGTCCAGATGAGGAAGGCCTTGGGCCAGGCCCATCCGTGCAACGGATCAGCGGACCGGACCGGATTGGATATCCGAAAATCCAGTCCAACGGATCAGCCAACAATTGTGGGCGGTTAGGGTCTTCACTTGACCCCTAAAATCGTGGCTTCAAATGTGAATTCGGAAGCCATGGATTGCGGACAAGTGGTAGCCTCCTATTGGATCCGGTTTTGGGTTGTTCAATGGGCTTCGAGGCCCATAACCCAATCTATCTCCTCCAACTCCTATAAATAGAGAGCTTCTCCTCTCATTTCAATCACACCAACAATCATTCTCTCTTCTCTCTCTTCAAGCTTGCGAGCTTTTCTTATCTCAAAAGTGCGACACACTTCTGGTTCGTAGGCTTCCAGTTCTATTACGAAGAACGGATTCGAACATCACTTGTATCATGTGATTCTTAAACACCGGTAACCGTCGTAATACGGGGTGTTTTTAGAATTAAGGAAAGAGATTTCGATCTCGACTCTGCTCAACATACGCACTACGGTGGTATAAAATTCTGAAACTTATCGTTATACTGCATACAACTTAACTGTTGTATTACAGGTTCCTACAATAATTTGGGCAACGCGGCCAAAATTATAAAGTACAAGAAAATGGCTATATATATAAGAGTTTTCTTTAACTGATAATAATTTCTGTTAGTTTTCGGGCTCAATTACAATCAAAACAAGAAGATGGCAGATATCAAACAAATGCTTGAGGAGGACGGTGACGAAATCCTTGTCCCTAATGTCACCAGCAAGATTTTGAGGAAGGTCCTTCAATACTGCAAGAAACATGTTGATGCATCAATGTCGGCCGATCCTACTGCTCTTGATGACTTCAAGATCTTTGATGCCAGCTTCTTCGACGACGATGACAATCGCACGTTCTTCAAAATGTTGTTGGTATAATTCTCACCATTTCCTCCTATTTTCTTGTTATGGTTCCGATTTATATTGTGTGCTCTTTGGGGAAAAAGGTTTATCTGTAAACTTGATGAACATACATAGGCTTTTAGGAAGCTCAAAGATCTAATTCTCAATGTTTAGTTTTGTTCAGTTGCGTCATTTAGTTTTGTAAATCCTCAAGTGTCTAATCACCCAACCGAAACTCAGTTTTAATTTGACTATCCGTTGAGAACCAGAGTAACGCAAATTCTCAGTTTCAGTTTCTGACAAATGATTTGTGATGATGTTTGATATTGGGTCGGGCTAAATTTTAAACAGAAGGCTCAAGGCCCAACACTGCAAAACAAGGTTCATAACACGGTGATATTTTGTATCATAAAAAATTTAATTACTGAAAAAAAAATTCTATTGCTAATTAAAATTCAGCTACAGTTAAAATCAAAAAAATTATTTTTCAGTATTATCTAATAATAATAACATATTTTCATAAACTTATTTTTTCTAAAATCTAATACAAAACATATCTATATCTATCTTATATACTAAAGCAGACCGTGAACTCTTACATGGCACAGTTTCGTGAAGCCATATTATCGAATTTACACGTGTTAACTTTTTATAAAGTCATGCCCCACCATGTTAAATCAATTTATTTTAATTAACTCATTAACTATTTTAAATAATTTACTAATAACTTGAAATGTCTTGTTGTGTTGAAAAGTAAATGTTGATATGCATTGCGATGTGTTATGTGTGAAGCATGCTTGGTGTGTTTTATGATGAAAATGATGTTATGACGTGTAAAGCATGCTTAATGTTGTTGTGATTATTATCATGTCATGGTTATGAGAAATTGTTAAATGAACATGTGTTAGCCTTTTGAGGCGTGCTATTGAATGACATGATAAGCTTGTTGAAACATGATAATGTATGACATGATAAGCCTTTTAAGGCATGTGATATGATGATGACCTGTAAAGGTCAATAGTATGTAAATTGTTTATGACTCTGAGCTAATCATTAGTCAGGTCGCTAGCTATTGCAGTGAATGCCGGAGCTCGGCCAAGCCCGGATCACTTGCGTTTGTATAAGAATGACACCGAGTCTGATGGACTTCAGGCTCGGGTCACACACCTAATGAAAATGATAAATGTTTGCATTAACATGAATGGCAAAATGTTGCATGTGGTTAGGGGTTAAGACCATAACCCACCACGAGAAAGCTTGGCCCGTAGACTTGATCAGTCTGGCTACGACCTAAGAGCAAATGTCTGAATTAACCTAATATGTGCAATGGTGAGCTCACACCAAAGCCAGAACCGTATAAGCAATGATTCCGGATTTGGTACGGGATCGTAAATTGTAAATTTCATACTGCATTCACGTGCATCATTCATAAAAGCATGATATCATCTCATGAGCACAGTATATTGTATTTGAATATATTTGTTGTGTTGTGATGTGTTGATATAATCTCTCGTGGATAGATTATGATCGGTAGCTAACGGTTTTAAACCGATTCTTTTTAGGAAATGCCAAACATAGGAACGCTTAAGGGATGTCAGCTGCAGGAAGTGGGCAGCCGAGGCAGTGTTAACCCAAGGGTTGGTTGAACTACTTTTGAAACTAATCGCTTGCAAGCGAGTCTTTTGTTGGTTGTGTGCAACTGTGTACACATGTTGATTTTAGGCTGAAGTTTTAAGACAATTGTTCAGGTGTCATGTTTTTGAAGTGTCGTTTTGGGATATACATACTAACTGCATGCAGGATTGTTATGTAAATGTTTTCTAGATGACAGGTTGGATGTTTTCATTATTTTTCGTGCTTCTTGTTGCAAGGTGCTATTTGTGAAGTTGTTGTCAGGCTAACTGATGGGACCCATTGTGTGGTCCTTAGCCTAGTGACGTGTTGGGTTCCTTAAAACTCGGGCCGTTACAGGTTTATACCGATGATGTAGATGTCCTGCAGGTTAGAGATGTTGTTGAGCGATCCGGATTGTGTGGTCAGTCGGGGTTCCCGTACATTATAGGACGGGATCGGGTTTATATTTTTGTTGTTGTTCTTTCCCCTTTGTTTTGAACTTGGTTGCGAGTCTTTGACGCTTCCCTTTGTTGTTCCTTTGGTTTTTATTACAATTTTAGTTTTCATTTATGTTTGTCTTGTTGCAAGATCCGATGTTATTGTTGTTACTCTAGGCTCAGGACTCATTGTGAGGTCCTAGCCCGGAATGCTTCGAGTTCCCAAAACTTGGTGTGTTACAATATGGCATCAGAGTTCTAGGTTAACATCAGTGACAATCGCAATCTTCTAAAGGTTGAATAGATAAATAAACAGAACCCGCAAGGGGTCTACGTTTTAAAAGGGGGTTTTGTTTTAAACTTGTCGGTTTGGGATAGATGTACGGGAGACCACCACTACCTCCACGGATCTCAACATCTTAGTTGTTATGGTCTTTATGTGTTTTTTTCTTGATTTCTGCATAGTCCAGTACGTCCTTATATATCTATATTTATCCCTATTGCAGATGGCGCATACTAGAACTAGATTTGCTATAGGGCGAAGAAGGGATCAATCACTTCTTCCACATGTCGTCTGTTCGCTCCAAAAGGTGTGCGTAACCTTTAAATTTATAACCCAAGAAGTATGCTTGAACAAATATGCGAACCCGCAGTGTACGGGTCAATTGTAATAAAAGCAAGAATTCCAGGGGTCGAACACAAGGACTTAAGGCGAAGCCAAACACAGAATCGGTTGTCAAGTAATGCAATTAACCAAAGCAATTAAAGCAATAAAAGATGATATAAGTCAAATAAGGGGAAAATGTGGATTCTAGGGATTAAAGCATCAAGTTGTGGTTCAAACTCAATATCTAAGGATATAGCGGACAAAGCTGAGATTTTTGCAAAGGGAAGGTGTTTCTAAGATGGGAATAGATCACCGGGTAAGTCTCACTATTCACTGTCCTAAACCGTAATTCCTATTACCGGGTAAGTCTCAAGGAACTAAGGAAAAGAACTATAACCTCAAACCAACACACCACCCAAGGGGATAGAATCAACCTTTACCGGGTAAGTCTCAGGCTAACTCTCAAGGATGGGATGAAGGCACACTCAAACTCCAATAAAGGATAAACCTTTATTACCTATCGCTTATGATCTTGGGTAAACAAGCAAAGGAATCACCGGGTAAGTTTCATCCTAGGCTTGCGTTGAACTAGGAAAGGAATAACAAGGATAGGGTTTGGCAAACTAGAACACTTAACTCTCAGTTTTGGATCAGAAAAGGTTCACCTCGGTCAGCCAAGTTCCACCACGGCCGAGATGTTTATCGACTGAACGAGGTGTTCAAGGGTTAAGGTTTAAAGACTCGAGCTTTCAGGGTCCTGCTGGGATTAAGATCATTCTATCATCGTCTTTCCCACAACTTTCAGTCAATCACCCTAAGAATCGCAAAAGAAACTTAGCCAACAATCATCATGATGACAATTATCAAATATATAGGAAAGGAATGAATATTCGAACAAGAAAATCTTAAGAACAAGGCTTCAATAAATGAATCAAATAACAATGAACAAGCGTTACTCGAATCACAAATTAGTCAAGACAATAAACCAAAAGGGAATCTAAGAAAGTCTTACAAACTCCCTCTAAAGCTATCATTAAACTTGATTCCTTCCTTCCTTGAACTTCAACCTTCAACTTCCTTCAAACTTCGGAGAACTACTGCTCCTTTGATCCGGAAAATCCGCGATGGCTGAATTGTAGAAAATCAGCACATATATATAGGAGAATTATCTTCCAAAGATAAAATATCTTAAAAAGATAATTTCCTATAAAATATATCCATATCTCCATAAAATAAATCTCCCAAAAATAATATCTTCCTTCCAGAAATCCAGTCAAAAATATAAGATATCCTCCTTCCAAAAATAAAAGATCTTAACCAAAAGTAAGATCTCGCCGACGATAGGGTGTCCACCTTGGTCCAGCCTGTCCTGAAGATCACCTCGGTCGAGGTGGCACTGAAGAATACCTCGGTCTAGGTGATCCTGAAGAACACCTCGGTCTAGGTGAGCCTGAAGAACACCTCGGTCTAGGTGATCCTGTAGCCGACCTAGGTGAATCTCAGCTGTGTGTAAATCTCTCTAATATGGCACAAAATCAATCTCTGTCCAATTTTCATGCTTCCTGAGATCTTCTTTAAGCTCCAGAATGTAGCTCCAATGACTCCTTAGCTCCCTTAGCTCCATTTTAGTCCAAAACGTGTCATTTTACCTACATTTACAACGAAACTAGGTGTAGACCTCGATTCCCGCAAAAGTAGATGAAACAACAATATAATCACATAAGATACATCCAAACATGCAGATTATTGAAGATAAAACGTCTAAACAAGTTCCAAAATATAGACAATAATACATGCTATCATCGTCCGTGGATGAGGGCGTGCAGGGAGACGACCTCCACTAGCTGGAGGTCGGGGCCAAGCCCCAGTTGTTGATCCACCTATCGCTTTCGTGTTCGGTGAAGAAGTTGTTGAGAGCGTTATTCCGAGGTTGGGAACGGAACCGCTACTAGGTCCGGAGCACAAAGAACACAGTCGACCGAGTCCGATCGAGTGTCCATCGGAGCATCTGCATATCGCAACTATGTGTAGAGAGTCGATGAGGCTATTAGGACTTGAGGACCTACACTAGCATCGCCAGTACCCGCGAGATCAGCGGAGGTTTCGCAGAAGGTGACACATGTTGTTGCCGCACCTGCTAGAGTTGTTGAGTTTGCTAGAGTTCCGGACGAGGCGAGAGTGCCGAGACCCGACTGTTGGTTGAAGTCTTTCAACCACCTGAAGATTTTGTCTTTCGAAGGAAATACCGGATTGGAGGTGGAGTTTTGGCTAGGCCAACTGGATTTTGCTATGAAGGCAATCCGTTGCCTAGGGAATCGTCGAGTCGATATAGCACATACATTGATGTGGGATCAGGCTCATTACCGGTGGAGGGTCATCCGCAGTAAGGTCACGAGTTATGAGTAAATGAAGACAATGATCAGAGATCGTTACCGCCCGATGATCAACATGTTTATTTGTTCTCTCGGAGGTAGAGAGAGTCTACCCACACTTATCTTGCTGGTTATCGTTGTGAGTCTTTGACGGACTATCAAGATAGAGCATTTGCTTATGAGAGAGACCGACCGGGTCAAAGAAGAGCTTCTCAAGAGGTCGTGAGAAGAGACAGATGATTGGACCAGCTAGTACTAGAGCCGGAGCAGTTGGATTCGAGTGTAGTTAGACGCCGAGATGCTCTGGTTTTCAACAGACAATGCAGAGTTCCGACAGAGGACGACAATGTCATAAATGTGGAGGTGTAGGGCATATCAGAGTTGATTGCAAGAAGACCCCATTGACTTGCTTTTCGTGCGGACAAGGCACAAAACAGCGTTTTGCCGTCAGGGCAAGATATCATCACAGCAGGGTTCGTCACTTGCAATCGCCGCCAAAGGTGGGCAGATTCCGCCTCAGTTTCAGCAACAACAACAACAACGAGCTTCCGGTTTTACCGCCCTTCAGGGTTACGCTCAGGGACAGGGTAGCGGATGAGGTGGTGGTACTACCGACACTAAAGGCGCATCAGCTAGAGTTTACGAGGTGAGGAGAGCAATGGAGCCTGCAGCTATAACAACCACATGTACCATTCATATTAATGGTTTTCCTGTTAGAGTTCTTTTCGATACCGGTGCTATGCATTCTTTCATATCTTATGCATGTGTAGATAGATTGACCTTATTACCATAAAGGGGAGACCTTTCTTTATTGGGTTATATGATGAGGGTAATATTAGAGGTACACAAAGGTTGCGATTGCCCTATTTGATTGGGAGGTCGCGATTGGCCAGCTGACTTATTTGTCATGTACTTAGTACATGAAGAAGTTATTGTGGGCATGGATTAGATGGATCGACATAAGGTAGTTCTCGACATTGGTAGGAGGATCGTGACGGTAACTACAGAGTCAGGCCATGTGGAGATTTTCCGAGGATGGGATCTCGGGAAGACCGGTACAGTCATCAGTGCAGTCTGAGATACGAGACTTATCGGTTAGGGTTGCGAGCTTTTCTAGTGCTATGCAATGAAGGATAGTATGAGCCCAACGTTGGAGGAGATTCCGGTAGCATGCGAGTTTACCGACGTGTTTGGAGAGCCGTCAGGCTTACCTCCAAAGAGGAGTGTAGACTTTGGCATTGAGTTAGAGCCCGGGACGAGACCGATCTCGAAGGCTCCTTACCGCATTATATTGTATTCATGCAAATCAAATGGCAGCATTATATTTTTACAATGTATAATGCAATTGAAGTTTTGTTCAATAGAGAGAAAGTTTACACAGCTACCCATCCATTGTTGCAAACAACACTAAACTTGAATGCTCGAACTAGCAATCTTATTGGAGGAAAACTGCTTACTGTAGCCAACATCGATTACGCAGATAAATCAAACGCAGTATATGTATATATGTATATGGTTGGTGGACTACTAACTTTGTTGAGCATTGTACACAAGTATAAAGGTTTTGTAGACTGTTCATTTTTTGTGAAATTTGAGGCCTTAACCGTGTACATGAACTTCACAAATTTGAATGGTAATTGCTACATAAATAAAGAACATTGATTAAAAATATAATGGTAAACACAACCAAGAGTGCTAATAACAGAGATCCTACAGTACACTAACTTCATAGAGTAAAGTGGTTTTAGCCCTTGCCTTGTAGCTTCATGTTGAAAAAATTAACTGTATGCGTTGAGGTGGAAAACTTGGCAGCTTGGCTGGTATCCCTTCTTTGAAGCAGCCTGCTCAAACTTCTTAGCGGCTGTTTCGTTCTCTTCCAACCCGAGCTGGAGGAAAAACCGTATCCACCAAGAGTGACTCCGAATTTTAGCCTTCACAAGAACAAGCATGGAAATCTTGATAATTTGTACAACGTTGTTGGAAGTTCATGTTTGATCGAATTGACACTTGATAGGGTTTTAATGATCATAAGTAGCACGGAAACTCAAAAAGATAAGCTATGTCAAGTTGGTAAAGAAATGATTAATTTCAGAATCGATGAAATTAATCATTTCTTCACCTGTGCTGACCAGGTTTGGCTAAAAAAAGAAGGAAAATTAAAGAGTATATGGATATACTAACCGGCCTTCCGAATTTGGCTAGTTCAGTAACTCTAGCCCTTTGCTGACCAAGTTTGCCTGAAAGAAGAGGTAAAAAATAAAATATCGAAACATGTCGATGAACATTAAAACATACCAGGGGTGAAGAAGAGCGTCATATAAACAGGAATTCCTGGTTATAAGCATCAGAATTACCGGTGAATATTACAATGCCGTCTTTAGCCACCCTTGTTAACTCTGGAACAGTCTTGTTCAGGTATTTTGGTGACAGGTAGTCAATTGCATCAGATACAATAACTAAAGAAAATGACTTCGATTGGTATGGAAGTGGAAATTTGATATCAGCAACACGGACAAAGCCTTTCTTCACAAGACCTTTACAGCTAGCATCGACATCCTCAATATCATAAGGTTCAACACCCCATGCTTCTGTATCTGCTTCCTTCAACAATGCGGATACAACCGAACAGGTCTCAGGGCCCACATGTAAAACCTTGTGCATTGCATCACCATAGGCCTTTTTAAGGAAAGGAATCGCCCTTGAAACTTCTAGTGTTGAAGAGAATTGTCCTGCACATAACAGTCAACTTAGCAAGTATGTTCGGGGCACAAATCTTTTATTTTCCTGGAGAAACAAGATAACAAGAAAACAAATCCAGGCACGCAGCAAGAAAAAATTAGCAGCACTTACTCATAATTCACCATTACTAATATAGCTATGATTGCAAGAAAACTTTGGATATAAATCTATTCCCTTTTATATCATTGCAAGAAGATTATTAAGAACTCAGCAAAATGTGCTTGTTCCTGGAACACAACGAATGCATCAAGATCACACAAGTCTTGCCCATGATACTGAGTTAAAGTAAAAACTATTGCTTACCTTCAATCCTACTCACAACATCTTTGCGACCTGCAGCATAAGATGATATCCTTATCAGTGAAAGTTTCATATGCATACTGTATATAGTACCAGAAAGTAAAATGGACAAAGGTGTAACAAAACCAAAAGATATTTATGCAGTTTTCATAGTTCAATCCATATTTATTATACCTTGTGAATGACCAAAAGGCCCCATACCTAAAACCAAGTACCCCCCCTAACACTTAGGCTAAAAATGGCTTCTTTACGAGACACCAATTTCCCAATAGTTAAAGCTGCAGGACGGAGTTGGGATTGACATTATTTTAGCTATTTACATTTCATTTTCTTAATTAACTCCTTTCATATATCCTTATTCTGTAACCAGAAAATCTTAGATGAGTTGGGATGGAAGAGAAGGTGGTATATTACAATGAATAAATAAGCCAGAACTAAGAAGTGAATACTTTATAAGACATTTTTAGCTGCTAAAGTTATGAACCATAAAGATCAACTTAGGCTGGATTGTAATTTAAGTTCAATGTGTGATGGGTAGAGACAATGAAATACAAACCTGATCCACTATACATATAGCCAATAAGGAGGATGGCGCCCTGCAAGTGAAATTGGAAACCAAGTGATGAAGCTTGATGATTTGTATGCTCAATTTTTAAAACAGTGACACGTTGTCCTAATTCAAAATTTTGAACTAGTCATGACCAGTAGAGATGAGTAATACCAGTAAAACAAGGGTAAGCGACAACACAGGAGAGGATCGTGTCTTAGAAGGGAAAGCATTAGCAAGAGGAAAGCTTCCAGCGCCCACAAGGCGCCTAGTGTTACTCGCTGGTCTTCTCGACATTGCTAGTTTTGTGATGCAACAAGAGTTTATTCTGCCACTGAAAGATGATAAAAATCAGGAAAGACTGCAATGGATCGGTTCACAAATTAACATAAGTATGGACCTGCAGGCTCACATTTCAAAATCAACAAATTGCAAATAAAAAGTTGGAACAAAAACATGAAACCTAGTGATAAATTAATTCCTCACGTCTTAACTTGTGCTAAATGCAATTCAAAGGAACTGCAATCTGAATAAAACTTCATTAATATCAACCATCCTTTATTTTGATAGAGCGTTGTACTAAAAAAAATCAATTTGACCACTACCAGTGGATCCTAACTCCATCTGCTCATATAGTATCTTAAACAACAAATCACAATTGCATTACAAAAATAAAGAAGTTGCAAGTTCGACAGGTGTTTCAGAATTATGATCCACAATCATCAAATAAAGTAAAAAAAAAGAAGAAGTACCGATTGAAGTTAATTACAAGTTCACAAACAGTAAATATACAAAACGTAAATGGAAATGATCAGATCCGAAACGAAAATTTCACACGCAATTTTTTTTCATGGATATACAAAAAGAACTACAAGATCTTACACCACTGCTAATGCAACAGCTATAAAACGAGCAAATTAGTACAAAAAACGCAATCCGGATCGTAATTCGGTGAATGAGCAAGCCGTCACAGCAACACATAAACACGAGATCCACATAAAATCGAACAAAACAAGCCTATTCCTCAATCAACACTGGAATAATGAAAAATCAATCGACTAAACAAGGGAATGAAAGATAGTGATATCGAAAAAAAGTACCTGGAGGATAAACAATGAAATCAAGACCAAAAAACGAGCAAGAACATGTCTCTGCAAGAAAAACGATGGCCGATCTGGATCTGGCTTTCCTGTGAAGTGTTCAATGCCAAAGGGAGAAAGAAATTTTGGATTTTTTTTGATTAATTTCGGAAAAATGAATGACAATGCAGTATAGATAGGATGAAGGGGAACGAAGAGAGCATCGGGTGCACTGATTTGTACTGTCGGCGGTCCTCCAATTTTATTTTATTGAATTATTTGTCTATTTTTTTTCGTCAAAGAAATTCGTTGTAAACCAACAAAGAGATATTTGTCTATTTTATTTTTTTAAATTATTTGTCTTTTTTTTTTTAGTGAATTTGAATTACTGTTCCCTACATTACTTTCATCGATGAGAAGAAACGAAACCCTAGCCTCCAGAAATTGTGGCCGGCCGCCTCAGCTCCAGCAAGAAATCCAAAAAACTCTAGCCTAGACCTGTACAAAATCGGGCCGGCCCGTCAGTCCGCCCGGAAAAAAACATGGGTATGGACAACAAGTGGCCCGTTCGGGTCTAGCCCGACCCGGCCCGCATTTTAATGGGACGAGTACGGGTAAACTTTTTGGCCCGTGGGCTAACCCGGCCCGACCCGTATACAATTTTATACATATAATATTTTTTATATATATGTATATAATTTATATTGTTTTGAGTGTTACATATTCTGGTTGTTCATTTAGTTTGTTTGGAGTATTTTGACGAGTTATATTCGTTTGTAACACAAAATTGTAGAACTAACTTGCCTGTAATGGTACTTACTGTTTTTTTAGGTATTTTGACTTTTTATTTTTGTGTGTTAATTGTTATTTAACTTGTTGGTAGTGCACTATGTTAGTATAATTGGATTGAAATTGTGTATTAAATTGATTATATTACTTGTTTTGAACGATAAATTCCGGGAAAAAACACACAAGAAAGTACATATGGGTCATCCGGGCCGGGCCGGTAGCCCGTCCGCTATTTATATGGGTGGACATGGGTAGCGTTTGTGGTCCGGACAAGCCGGCCCGGTCTGGCCCGACCCACACCTTATGGGTAGAGTTTTTAGGTATGGCCCGACCCAAACCCGGCCCGAGCCCGGATTTGTACAGGTCTACTCTAGACCCCTCTAATTTACTCTTTTATATTTATCTAATGAATTTGTGTTAATTTAAGTTAATTTATGTTATGGGTGGTAGTAATAGAGTAACAGTGAGAAAAAGTCTAGTTAGTCTTTTACCCACAAAATTTAAACGCAACTCGCACATGAAGAGTCTAGCCCTCAAGCACGCCTAGTTCTGCCATTTATCGTTCTAAATGGCAAATTGGATCAAGAATAAGTCCTTTCTCCAACAATGAGAGATTTGTGTGGGACGATCTATCAAGTCGAAGTTTTGAGGGAGCCGGAACTATACTACTCTCACGGGAAAAGAGGAAAAAGAAGAAGAGGTGGAAAACTCCGGAGACGTAGTGTGACCACCAAAGATGATCCCGGATGAAGACGTTGGAGATGTGTGGGTCGAAGGTCTCAAAGGTTTATGGGTTGTTTCGAACAATTCCCGTTGAGTGACAACGAAGGGAGATCCGTCGATGGCGTATGTAGCGGTTCAGGCAAATCTCGACAGTCCAAAGGAGTTCCAACCTTCGAACAAGAGGGGACAACGAATAAATATTGTAAATAAAAACCCAGCCTACATGAACTCTCTTCGAATCACATGTCTTTGGTTATGTCAAAATAGTGTTGAATCGATATATGATGAAATAACGCTTTCCTTCTTATTTTGCTCTATACTTTACTTGGACAAAATAAGAACAAGCCTATCTATGTTGTTTAGAACAGGAGTGCTGAATCGATGTGCGTTGAGAATAGATCAATGTACTCATAGCTCATGAAATTTTTCATGGAGTTAGAACAAAGAAAGGTAAAAGATTGTTTTGTGGCTATAAAGCTTGATATGAAAAAAGGCCTATGACAAAGTAGAATGGGAGTTTTTAAAAGCAGTCTTACAAAAATTTGGCTTTAGTAAAATGTTTAGGAACGTAATCAACAAATGTATATCAACAATTTCATACTCTCTATTAATTAATTACTCCCCGACTAAGATATTTACCCCACAGAGAGGCTTGTGTCAAGGTGATCCGCTATCACCGCTTTTCTTTAACGTAGGAGTTGAGTTGAGGTGATGACTAGGAACCTACAAAAAGCATGTATTGAAAACTCAAAAAAATCTTTAGGATTTCCTATCACGAATAATGGGTCAAAATTCCCTTTTCTTACCTTTGCGGATGATATTATATTATTTTCCAATGCAATAGCCGAAGCGAGTAACAAAGTACTCACACTCCTTACTAACTAATCGATACATTTGGACAAGTAATCAATTATCATAAATCCGCCTTCCAAACTACTTCAAATATCGACCCAAGCAAAAAAAAAAAGAACACTACAAGTACAACTAGGAATTGTACTATCCAATGACACAGAGTAATATATTGGGTGTCATGTGATCAACGGGAGAGTAAACAAGAATATATTCAATTCGATTATCTCAAAATCAAAGCAACAACTTACCAGAATATATTCATAGCGATAAATATACACTTCTTTTAAAATAAGGGAAGTAACTTCAACCCACTAATCAGTTGGATAAGATTTGTAAACCGAAATCTGTTGATGGAACATATATTAGAAGATCTGAAAATACAAACAAAACGTTATAGATAACCTATGAACGTAACCTCGGTCATGCTGTTTCACTTGTCTATGAATTTACTTTACCTAAATAAACAGTCTGACAGGAATTTTTTACTTGTACGCCTAGCAACCATTATATGGAAATCACGCGGCAAACACCTATGAACTTTCATGGCATTTGAAATCTGAATTCATTGGTTAAATCAATCGTTGATGAACAAAAGTATACCTCTTCAATGGATTCTACAAAACTTCCGGGACATTTTGAAACAATCCATCACCCAGAAAGACCTTTTAACGGGCAAATCCCTTCAAACCTTATACATAAAGTCTCTTGTTCCTCCTTCAACTTATCTATCCAATCACTTCGTGCTCTTATACTCCAAATGCCGTCTTCTTTCCACTGCCAGGAAAGCCTTCGACTCCATTTTATGCCCAAATGTGTTTTCTTACAATACCATAATCTCTGCGTATGCTAAAGAATCCCAGCCTCGAATTGCCCACCAACTGTTCGACAAAATTCCTGACCCAGATTCTGTTTCCTTCAATACCCTTATTTCGGCCTATGCTGAACGGGGAGAATCGAAACCCGCCCTTGATTTGTTTTATGAGATGAGGCGAATGGGTTTAGAGATGGATGGTTTCACTTTCTCTGGGCTTGTTACAGCTTGTTGTGAGGAGGAATTGTTGGTAAGTCAATTGCATTGTTTGGCGGTTGTTGGTGGGTTTGATTCTTATGCTTCTATGAACAATGCCCTCATAACTTGCTATAGTAAAAGTAAGTGTTTGGTAGATGCAGAGAGAGTTTTCTTTGGGATGAGGGGGATTGAAGACGAGGTGTCGTGGAATGCGATGATCGTTGCGTATGGGCAACATAATAGAGGGTCAAAGGCGTTGGATTTGTTCCTGGAAATGGTAAGGTTGGGTATTCGGGTTGACATGTATACACTTGCTAGTGTTTTGACTGCTTTCACTAGTCTTACAGATTTGTTTGGTGGGCTTCAATTTCATGCTCAGTTGATCAAGAAAGGGTTTAACCGGAATCCTCATGTTGGCAGTGGTTTGATTGATTTGTATTCCAAGTGTGGTGGCAATATGACAGATTGTATGAAACTGTTTGATGAAATCCCGGATCCCGACTTGGTTGTTTGGAACACAATGATATCCGGTTATTCTCAAGACGAGCAGGATCCCGAGCAGGCTGTTGCGTATTTTAGGAATATGCAACGCATTGGCCACACCCCAGACGATTGTAGCTTTGTCTGTGCAATTACTGCATGTGCAAGTTTGTCGTCTCCGTCCCAAGGAAAGCAGATACACTCGTTAATGCTCAAATCCGATATCCCATCAAACCGGATTGCTGTTGAGAATGCCCTTGTTGCAATGTATGCAAAATGTGGAAACCTCAAAGATGCAAGGAGATTATTTGATAGGATGATTGAGCATAACATTGTTTCCTTAAATACAATGATTGCTGCATTTGCACAGCATGGGGATGGAGCAGGAGCCTTACTTCTGTTTGATCAGATGCTTGAGACAAACTACCTGAAGCCTAATGATATAACCTTTGTCTCGGCTCTCTCTGCTTGTGCGCATTCAGGGAAAGTCGAAGAGGGCGAGAAGTATTTTAACATGATGTTTGAGAAGTTCGGCCTTGAACCGGAATCTGAACATTATTCGTGCATGATTGACATGTTTGGGCGAGCTGGGAACTTAACCAAGGTGGAAGAGTTGATCGGAAAAATGAAATATAACCCTGGAACAATAGGTTGGGCAGCCATACTTGCTGCTTGTAGGAAGCATGGAAACATCGAGTTAGCCATCAAAGCCGCCAACCAGTTTCTCGAGTTAGATCCTACAAGTGCAGTTCCATATGTCATGCTAGCCAATATGCATGCTAGTGCAGGAAGGTGGGATGAGTTTCAATCTGTTAAGAAAGTAATGAGAGATAGAGGAGTTAAGAAGAAACCGGGATGCAGTTGGATCGAGTTGGATAAGAAAACACATGTTTTTGTAGCTGAAGAGAGCTCACATCCGATGTTAAGGGAGATTCATGAGCACTTGGAGGTGATAATGGAGAAGATAAAGCGAGTCGGGTACGTTCCAGATTTGAGGTGGGCGTTGGTTAAAGATGACGGGTTACGAGATACAGAGAAGGAGACTATGCTAGCACACCATAGCGAGAAGCTTGCGGTTGCATTCGGGCTTCTTAGAACGAAGCCGGGGAAGCCGATACTTGTGATGAAGAACTTGAGGATTTGTGGTGATTGTCATAATGCCATTACATTTATCTCTGCAGTTACTGATAGGGAAATCGTTGTTAGGGATACGAAAAGGTTTCATTGCTTCAAAGATGGCAAGTGTTCGTGTGGGGATTATTGGTAAGCACCTAGGAATTGTATTTGATTATATTTTTACAATGTATAATGCAATTTCAACTTTGGTTCAATAGAGAGAGATTTTACACAGCTTCCCATCTATTGTTGCAAACAACATCAAACTTGCAATGCTCGAACACAAGTATAAAGGTTTTGTAGACTGTCCATTTTTTTGTGAAATTTGGGGCCTTAAACGTGTACATAAACTTCACAAATTTGAATGGTAATTGCTACATAAATAAAGAACATTGTTTTAAAATTATAATGGTAAACACAACCAAGAGTGCTAATAACAGAGATCCTACAATACACTAATTTCATAGAGTAAAGTGGTGAGCCCTTGCCTTGTAGCTTCATGTTGAAAAAATTAACTGTATGCGTTGAGGTGGAAAACTTGGCAGCTTGGCTGGTAGCCCTTCTTTGAAGCAGCCTGCTCGAATTTCTTAGCGGCTGTTTCGTTCTCTTCCAACCCGAGCTGGAGGAAAAATCGTATCCACCAAGAGTGACTCCGCATTTTCGCCTTCACAAGAACAATCATAGAAATCTTGTTAATTTGTACAATGTTGTTGGAAGTTTATGTTTGATTGAATTGACACTTGATAGGGTTTTAATGATCATAAGTAGCACGGAAACTCAAAAAGATAATCTATGTCAAGTTGGTAAAGAAATGATTAATTTCAGAATCGCTGAACATATATCATTTATGAAGATTATGCAATCTTGCATGTTCTTCACCTGTGCTGACCAGGTTTGACTAAAACAAAGAAGTCATAAAATTGAAGAGTATATGGATATACTAACCGGCCTTCCGAATTTGGCTAGTTCAGTAACTCTAGCCCTCTGCTGACCAGGTTTGCCTGAAAGACAAGGTAAAAAAAATATTGAAACATGTGGATGAACATTAAAATGTATCAGGGGTGAAGAAGAGCATCATATAAACAGGAATTCCTGGTTATAAGCATCAGAATTACCGGTGAATATTACAATGCCGTCTTTAGCCACCCTTGTTAACTCTGGAACAGTCTTGTTTAGGTATTTTGGTGACAGGTAGTCAATTGCATCAGATACAATAACTAAGGAAAACGACTTTGATTGGTATGGAAGTGGAAACTTGATATCAGCAACACGGACAATGCCTTTCTTCACAAGAGCTTTACAGCTAGCATCGACATCCTCAATATCATAAGGTTCGACACCCCATGCTTCTGTATCTGCTTCCTTCAACAATGAGGATACAACCGAACAGGTCTCAGGACCCACATGTAAAACCTTGTGCATTGCATCACCATAGGCCTTTTTAAGGAAAGGAATCGCCCTTGAAACTTCTAGTGTTGAAGAGAATTGTCCTGCACATAACAGTCAACTTAGCAAGTATGTTTGGGGCGCAAATCTTTTATTTTCCTGGAGAAACAAGATAACAAAAACAAATCCAGGCATGCAGTAAGAAAAAATTAGCAGCACTCGCTCACAATTCACCATTACTTATACAAGTATGACTTCCATAAAACTTTGGATACAAATTTATTCCCTTTTATATCAATACAATCAACAAGAAGATTATGAAGAACTCAGCAAAATGTGACTGTTCCTAGAACACAATCAATACATCAAGATCACACAAGACACTTAAGAGTAAACAAAAGTCTTGCTCATGATACGAGTTCAAGTAAAAACTATTGCTTACCTTCAATCCTACTCACAACATCTTTGCGACCTGCAACATAAGATGATCACCTTATCAGTGAAAGTTTCATATGCACACTGTATATTGTAACAGAAAGTAAAATGGAAAAAAGGTGTGACAAAACCAAAAGGTATTTATGCAGTTTTCATAGTTCAATCCATATTTATTATACTTTCTGAATGACCAAAGGCCCCATACCTAAAACCAAGTACACCCCCTAACACTTAGGCTAAAGATGGCTTCTTTACGAGACACCAATTTCCCAATAGTTAAAGCTGCAGGACGGAGTTGGATTGACATTATTTTACCTATTTACATTTTTCATTTTTTTAATTAACTCATTTCATATATCCTTATTCTGTTACCAGAAAATTTTAGATGAGTTGGAATGGAAGAGAAGGTGGTATAATACAATGAATAAATAACTCAGAACTCAGAAGTGAATATTTTATCATACATTTTTAGCTGCTAAAGTCATGAACCATAAAGATCAACTTAGGCTGGATTGTAATTTAAGATCAATGTGTAATGGTACAGACAGTGAAATACAAACCTGATCCACTATACATATAGCCAATAAGTAGGATAGCGCCCTGCAAGTGAAATTGGAAACAAAGTGATGAAGCTGAATGATTAGTATGCTCAATTTTTAAAACAGTGTCACTTTGTCCGAAATCAAAATTTTGAAGAAGACATGACCAGTAGAGATGAGTAATACCAGTAAAACAAGGGTAAGCGACAACACAGGAGATGACCGTGTCTTCGAAGGGAAAGCATTAGCAAAAGGAAAGCTTCCAGCGCCCACAAGGCGCCTAGTGTTACTCGCTGGTCTTCTCGACATTGCTAGTTTTGTGATGCAACAAGAGTTTATTCTGGCACTGAAAGATGATAAAAATCAGGAAAGACTGCAATTGACCGGTTCACAATCTAACATAATTATGGATCTGCAGGCTCACGTTTCAAAATCAACAAGTTGCAAATGAAAACTCGGAACAAAAGCATGAAACCTAGTGGTAAATTAATCCCTCGACATTGTACCTTGTGCTAAATACAATTCAATGGAACTGCAATCTGAAAAAACGTCACTAATATCTACCATCCTTTATTTTGATAGAGCCTTGTACTAAAAAACGTCAATTTAGCCACTACCAGCGGATCTTAACTCCATCTGCTCAGATAGTATCTTAACAATAGGCTAATGCCGACAACAAATCACAATTGCATTACAAAAATAAAGTAGTTGCAAGTTCGACAGGTGTTTCAGAATTGTGATCCACAATCATCAAATAAAGTAAAAAAAAAGTATCGATTGAAGTTAATTTCAAGTTCACAAACAGTAATATACAAGACGTAAATGGAAATGATCAGATCCGAAACGAAAATTTCACACGCAATTTTGTTTCATGGATATACCAAAAGAACTACAAGATCTTACACCATTGCTAATGCAACAGCTATAAAACGAGCAAATTAGTACAAAAAACGCAATCGAGATCGTAATTCGGTGAATGAGCAAACCCTCACAGGAACACATAAACACGAGATCCACATAAAATCGAACAAAACAAGCCTATTCCTCAATCAACGCTGGAATAATGAGAAATCAATCGACTAAACAAGGGAATGAAAGATCGTGATATCGACAGAAAGTACCTGGAGGATAAACAATGAAATCAAGACCAACAAACGAGCAAGAACATTTCTCTGCAAGGAAAACGATGGCCGATCTGGATCTGGCTTTCCTGTGAAGTGTTTGTTCAATGCGGATTTTTTTTTAATTAATTTTGGGGAAAATGAATGATAATGGAGTATAAATAGAATGAAGGGGAATGAAGAGGCATTGGATGCACTGATTTCTACTGTCGGCGCTTCTCCAATTTTATTTTTTTTGAATTATTTGTCTATTTATTTTCGTCAAAGAAATTCGTTGTAAACCAATAAAGAGATAATTGGCAATCTGAGAGTGCAAAAAGTAGTTGACTTGACACTGCCAGTCCATATTTAACGTATAATATTTGTTGATTCAGTGTGGACTGAGATCTTATTATCTATATTTGATGAAATCGAGACATTTAAATATTTTTGTGACAAGTGTGCACAAGTTTTGATCGGATTAGAAATATGGTTTGGTCCGGTTCTAGCAGTGGCGGATTCAAGGGTGGGCGGAATGGGCCATCAATTTATTTTTCTTAAACATCAATTCATTTATAGTATAAGAAAATATTAGAATGACAATTAAGATTTAAGATCGAGATGAAAACATATTTTACAAAAAGTATTAGAAATTTTTATTTTAGTTTTCACCATCTATCGAAAATTTCTAGCTCCGCCCCTGGGTCCTGGACTGTAATATTCCAGTCTGGACCGTTAATTTACATTTTAATTATTTTTGAAAAATAAGAATATCCGGTCCGGTCCAAACCCAGATCGGACCGGATTTAATTCATACAAAAAAATATTTTTTTATTATTTTTTTAAAAAAACGGTCCGGACTGTGGTGGATCAGACCATTACGGTTCGATCCGAGAGTTTACTGTTCGTCCGATCCAGACCGTTTGAACAACCTTAAGAAGTCACCTCATTATATACTTTTATTACCACTTTACTCAAATATTTAATAATAAAATCCAAAGTCTTAACTTTTTTAATATAACCTATTTATTTACATGTAATATAAGACTTGGTAATTCCGATTTATTTACAATATTTTTACTTAATTTACTTGTAGTTTGCCTATTTTATTTATTTTTAATTATAATAAATTAATATTCATAATAAAATATTTAAAATACAAAAAATATCACTCAATTAGTTGCATACAACAATATAAACTTTAGAACCAATAAATAATGAGCTGTATTATATAATTATCATAAATAAGTAAAATAAATAAACTTATAATTCTTAATTATCGACGATATATTTTTTAAAATGCATATTTTGTTTGTGGATATTATAAATTATTATGTATTTCTTAACCTTTAATTAAATCCATTCATTTTTTACATCGACATAAAAGGTAGGCGGGCATCAAGTTGTGTCACTAACCCCTTTTAAATAGCAAATTCGATCCTTCTAAAAATTATGTCTGAAGACCTAGGCGACATAACATTACCATGCAATACGAGTTGCACCCTCTTGAGAATCTCGGCGGCATTTGGCGCAGGAAAACAAAACGTGTCAAAAGCGAACGGAAGAAACACATGTTGGTTTTCGATTCAAGTTCTTTCATGTTTATCCACCTTCACAGAGGCCACGTTGAGGGTTGTCTTACCCACCACAAAAGTCTCACTACCCAAACAAATCATAGGAGAGACCCATCAAATCAATACAATCATGTTTATCACTCACTCATCTAAACAATAACACATCCGCCGACCTCAACGTAGACCTACCTTCACGTTGATCAGTCAAGAAGGTCACATGTGTCTCTTCTTAGCCGAAAACTCTACTGATCTCCTAAACACATCACATAAAACATCACGAACCAGATCATGCCTAAATTTGAAGGCGGAAATTCATTACAATGAACGCATGCACCCAAAAGCATCAAAAGTCACCGACATAAGGCATAGGACAAATCGCATCAACCGGGAACAAAGGAATCATAAGGCGATACTTAAGGATCGTGCGATACTTAATAGGAGACATACATTGTCCAAGACCGGGCCTTGAAGGGTCCAAGGTTGGGCCTTTGAGGGTCCAAGGTTGGGGGTTGGAGGGTCCAAGGTTGGGCCTTGGAGGCCACAAAAGCAAAAGAAGAGGTCTTCATAGATGAGTATAAACCAAAACCTCCAAATCGAAATAGGCAAAGAAGCAAGCCGTCGCTGAATATCCCCAAAAAAGGACCCCCACAAACCACAATATTCTCAACCGATCCACGGAGTCCAAAATCAAAATAAGTTGTTGCCCACTCTCCATGCTCCGGTAGACAAGTCCTCAAGCTAAAATACATCTTAGCAACACCCATGCAAGAATGAAACAAAAAAAGCTCACTCTACGGGTCCCTCAACTATGTAAGAAGGTGCATCAACTCAACCGCCTTAACAACTCTCTTTATGACTACCTCTCTAACAAACCCGTCGTCTTTACTCACCGCCCTATCCAATAACTAAACACTCAACGTCGGTCTCGCAATGCCATGACGTAAAAGTTCATCTCTAAGTTTTAATTCATCGTAAGAAGGTCAAAAGAGCCCAGTCTTGCAAACATTCAACTCGAAGCCAAAACTCGGGTCAACCTCGAATGATATTAGGCGCTATGACTACTTCCGTTAACCGGCCAATAATAGTGTTATAATCAATATATCAAGCATATAGAAGAGATAGACTAATATTTATAATTATAGTCCAGACCTTTTAATTAGATGTCCTAACAAATACAGGGTCCCACGTTTGGATCTTGGATCGTGAAACCAGAAGTGGAGCTCATGAGTGCCGACATTTCAACATTATATGTGCCTTATGTCTCTTGAGATGATATCATCTCACTAAAATTGAATATGACTTTACCAAGTTTGTAGTTGAAATGCGGAATAGGCAGATAAAATAGTTTATCCAATACTCTAGAAGGGGGGGATGAATAGAGTATGGAAACTTTTCGCAATCTTAGGATAGGTAAGACCTTATCGAAAGAGATAAGACCTTATCAATTGAGATAAAGTCTTACTCGTAAATATAAGACCTTACACGTTTCTCTAAGATTGGAATTAAGTGTAAAGATTTAGACAAACCAGGAATATAAAGAGCAGTAAAGGACACGCGATATGTTAACGAGGTTCGGTCACCAACACGACCTAGTCCCCGCCTAGGATTGATTCAACCCTAGGATTCAAGTAGCTTTATTTTCCTTCTTCTTGATGAGTTCCAGATACAACCTTCAGAAGACCTTCCCTCTTCTAAACTCAGAAGTCTTACACTTCCTATCTAGCAACTCACTCACTCGAAAAGAAAAACTAAAGTACTCCAGATACAACACTCGTATCCAACGTGTCTAGAAATTTTAACGGTTTGTATGACTCTAGTTGAATTGTACTATCAGCTCGAAAAAGATCTCACACTTCTTAGGGAAGTATAATGATGAAGCTTCGAATGTGAGATCGGCTCTTTGTGAGATATGTAGAATTTATCTCTCGGTTTTCGAAGTAGGCAATGAATCGTGTATTTTGTTTCTCCTTCCTTGTCTCTTTAAATAGGCAAGCATATCAGCATATTTGATCGTAGAAGAAGATCAGCAATTTTTAACGTTGAAGAAGATCTTGGCTGCATGATCTTAGGAGATCTTGGGTTGTTGAGATCTTGGGTTGTTGAGATTTTGTTTGTTGAAGTCAAGCGGTCAAGTACGTCAATCATATTTTGTTGAGTTTAAAGAAATCTTCCAATTTTATCTTAAGAAGATTTAATTAAAACAAATCAAAGATTTGTTAAAATCAAATCCCTTAAATAACTCAACAAGAAGGAAAAGCCACTTGTACGTACGCCGCGCAATTTTAGTTTCTGTCCAGTTTTGGTAAGGTCTTACCAGTTTATGTAAGGCCTTACTGAAACCTGGAAACCAAGGTTTTCTGTAATATGGTAAGGCCTTACCTGACACTGTGAAGACTTTACCAATACTTGTAAGATCTTACAAAAACCTGGAAACCAAGGTTTTGGCTTTCATCAACCATAAGTAATGTCTTATTTATCAAGGTGGAGTTTAACAATCTCCCCCTTGATGAAAGACAAAACTTATGATCTATTTCCTGCATTTGAACAACACAACAACAAACAACATAATATAACATAAGCGCATATGTAGGATCAAGTTTTGAAAACGATCAAATCCATGCAAGTTTTTCAAAAACTAAAAACAACCAAACCAAACCAAGAGTTTTCAAAACATTTTCAAAAGACAAATATTCTCCCCCTTTTTGTCTTTCAGCAAGAAAAATTTAGAACTTTAAAAGGATTAATCTTCATCATCCGAGACTTCAACCACTTCTTCAAACCATTGCCCGTAATTTGAAGAAGACCCAGCTCGTCTTTTACGACAACGAGCACGCACCTTTTCCCTCCATCTCAAAGAATGTTTTCTGGGCATGGGCAAGACACACATTTTTCGAAGGATGATTTTTGGTGTCGATTTCCTCAGGAACTCCTCAAATCCAGACGGTGGCGATCGAAGACGATGTTGAGGTGTATCCTTTGCGGCTGGGGGATAAATTGGTTGAGCCACTTGCCGAGAAGGAGAGGGAGTGGACATCGAAGAATCGGAATCGGGATTGTACTCTTTTAGAACAGCTTTGCCTTTCCTAGCCGCCGATCGTTGCTTCTTGGATGTTGGAGCAGAGGATTGAGTCGAAGAGCGTTTGGGAGCCATCGTCGATTAGGGTTTGAGAATGAGAGAGACGAGAAGTCGGAGAGTTTAAGGAAGTGGAGAAGAGAATCCGAATAGAAGATCTTTGAAGATTGTATAAGACGGAGAGAGAAAGGAAAATCTTTGTTTAAAAAATCTTTGTAAAATTATAAGTAATTTCAAAAGATTAAAATTATAACCGAAAGATTTCCAAAAATAAAATAATCTATTAGTTAGATATCTATTGAGATAATAACTAAAAGATTTGATCCAATTTAATCTTTTAAACAAAAATCAAGAACATACTATCTTTTAGTAAGGCCTTGAGATGTTTTGTAAGATCTTATTCTAAAGAATAAGATCAGTGTTTGTAACACTATGGTAGTAAGACCTTGAAATGCATGTTAAGGTCTTAATGTAGGGAATAAGATCAATATTGTAAAACAATAATTGCTCCCCCTACATTTGTGCCTCCCTGTTAAGCATACCAAGTTCTAACCTTATGAAGTTGAATCTCTCTTCGGGTAAAGGTTTTGTAAAGATATCGGCCAGTTGTAGATCGGTAGAAATGAATGTCAAAGACACATCACCTTTTTCTACATGATCACGTATAAAATGGTGTCTCACATCTATATGTTTCGTTCTTGAATGCTGTACAGGATTTTTCGAGATAGAAATAGCACTGGTATTGTCACATTTTATTGGTATATCTTTAAAGTTGAATCCAAGATCCTGGAGTTGTTGCGCAATCCATAAGATTTGCGAACAACAAGCTCCAGCAGCAATATATTCAGCTTCGGCTGTTGAGAGAGCCACTGAATTTTGCTTCTTGGAATGCCAACTTATTAGTGAAGTACCAAGAAATTGACAACACCCTGAAGTGCTTTTCCTATCCACTTTATATCCTGCAAAATCAGCATCGGAATATCCGATAAGACCGAAACTACTTTGTGTGGGATACCATAGACCTATATCTTTTGTACCATTAAGATATCTTAATATCCTTTTTACCGCAATGAGATGTGATTCCTTTGGGTTAGCTTGAAATCTAGCACACATGCAAACACTAAACATAATGTCAGGTCTACTAGCAGTAAGATATAGTAAAGATCCGATCATACCTCGATATTCTTTTTGATTTACTTGTTTGCCGGTAAGGTCTTGATCCAAAGAGAGAGTAGAGCTCATTGGTGTTTTGGCTATTTTTGATTCATTCATCTTAAACTTCTTCAGAAGGTCTCTTGTGTACTTTCCTTGATTTAGGAATATCCCCTTTTTGCTTTGATGTACTTGTAGTCCAAGAAAGAAGGTTAATTCACCCATCATACTCATCTCAAATTCCTTGCACATGATGTCAGAAAATTCCTTGCAAAGAGATTCATTAGTTGCTCCAAACAAGATATCATCCACATAAATTTGAACAACAAGAATATTCTTTCCATGAGTTTTAATGAATAAAGTTTTGTCTATCAACCCTCTTTTGAAGTTATTTTCCAGAAGATATTTTGAAAGTCGCTCGTACCAAGCTCTTGGGGCTTGCTTTAAGCCATAAAGAGCTTTGTCAAGCTTGAAAACATGATCTGGAAATTCATTACTTTCAAAGCCAGGAGGTTGAGCAACATAAACTTCTTCATCTAAATAACCATTCAAAAAGGCGCACTTTACGTCCATTTGAAAAAGTTTAATACTCATGTAAGATGCAAAAGCAAGAAGTATGCGAATGGCTTCAAGCCTGGCTACGGGAGCAAAAGTCTCCTCGTAGTCAATACCTTCCTCCTGATTGTATCCTTGAGCTACAAGACGAGCTTTATTTCGAATGACATTACCACTTTCATCAAGTTTATTTCGGAAAACCCATCTTGTCCCAATAACTGATTTGCCTTTGGGTCTTGCTGTAAGTGTCCATACTTTGTTTCGCTCGAACTCGTTTAGCTCATCTTGCATAGCAATAATCCAGTCGGGTTCTTGAAGAGCTTCAGTATATTTCTTAGGTTCTACAAGAGAAACAAACGCATGAAAAGCACACAAATCTTTTAATTTAGATCGAGTTTGTATTCCAGATGAGGGATCAGAAATAATATCCTGAGTTGAATGGGATGATGCATGTTTGAATTTCCTCCGGACATTTCTCTGATTGTAAACATCAGGTTCAGAATTTATAGGCAGAGGGGAAGATGGCTCTTGTTGCTCAGGTGGTGATGTATCTTCACGATTGGTTTCATTTGTAAGATCTTGAGGAGGTGCTTCAAGATCTTGAGACCTATCTGTAAGATCTTGAGATGGTTCTGTAAGATCTTGAAATGGCTCTTGCATGTTTCTGACGTTCTTATCAACTTCTTCTTCCTCTTCCTCATGTTTATTTAGATCAAGATCTGCAAAGCTTTCACTCAAGATACCATTATCATTTTCATCAAACAAAACATGGATACTTTCTTCGACTACTTTGGTACGTTTATTATATACTCGATAAGCCTTGCTTTGAGTCGAGTATCCGAGAAATGTACCTTCGTCGCTACGAGCATCAAATTTTCCAAGATTATCCTTCCCATTATTATGTATGTAACACGTACATCCAAATGGTTTAAAGTAAGATATACTTGGTTTTCTTCCTTTAAAAAGCTCATAAGGGGTTTTCTTTAAAATTGATCGAATCAAACATCTATTAAGAATGTAATTTGCTGTATTAACAGCTTCTGCCCAGTATGACTTAGGCAGATCATTCTCTAATAGCATTGTCCTAGACATTTCCTCTAGGGTGCGGTTCTTTCGTTCCACAACCCCATTTTGTTGAGGTGTTCTAGGAGCTGAGAAATTATGGGAAATGCCATATTTCTCACAAAATGCATCAAAGTCTGATTGATCAAATTCTCTACCATGATCACTTCTAATAGAAACGATTGGTAGGTTTTTCAAAGTCTGTAATTCCTTACAAAGTTTTGAGAAGTATAAAAGTGCTTCAGATTTCATTTTTAGAAAGAAAACCCAAGTAAATCGAGAATAATCATCAACAATAACAAGAATATATTGCTTGCCTTTGGGAGATTTGACGCGCATAGGTCCACAAAGATCCATGTGGAGAAGTTCAAGAGGTCTAGTAGTACTTACCACTTGCTTCTTTTTGAAAGAACTACGAGTATGTTTACCTCTTGAGCAAGCATTGCATAATTCATCTACCTTGAACTTTAGGTCAGGAAGACCTCTTACAAGATCTTTTGATTTTAGTTTGTTAAGAGAATGTAGACTGATATGACCAAGTCGTCTGTGCCATAGTCTTGAGTCATCTGATAAGACCTTGAGACATTTTAGATTTGTCCCTGCAATTTGGTTAGTATTAACAGCATAAATATTATTATCCCTGTGAGCTGTTAGCACTAAATTTCCTGTCATCTCATCTCGAACTTCACACTTCCTCTTGTCAAAGCTAACACAATTTCCTTTATCACAAAGCTGAGAGACACTGAGAAGGTTATATTTTAAGCCATCCACCAAATAAACATCTTTAATATTATTATTTGAATTAAGACCAACATTACCGATACCAAGAATGTCACATTTTCCTTTGTTACCAAGAGTTATAGTGCCAGTGATTTTCTTCTTTAGAGTATCGAAAAGAGATTCTTTCCCACTCATATGTCTTGAACAACCACTGTCCATTATCCATTTTTGAGTCTTGGTGATATCCTGCAAAACAGAAAATCATCCTTTCCGGCTTGACCAATAAACAGAGTTAGATCCATTATGGGGGTAGACCATGTTAGATTGCCTAGTCCCTTTGGGAACCCATATGTGTTTTACCCGTTCATTTAGACGTACAGGAAAGGTATTTCTAATGATGTATGGATCCGTCCTCCTATATGGACAGGTTTCTTTTACATGACCCTTTCTACAACAAAAGAAACACGTAGGAGATCTCCAATTTCCTTTTGCTTTAACGAATGTGGTAGTGGGTTTAGCAGGAAAATTCCTGTTATATCCTATTCCACTTCGATTTAAGGATAATTGTTGTTCTCCAAGCATTTTATCAAGAGTAGCTTTAGATTTAGTAAATTGCACAAGAGCTATTTGCTGTTCTTGACATTTTTCAGAAAGTTTCACTTTTTCAATCTCTAAGTCAGTATTACTGGACTTAAGGGATGAGAGGTTTGCCTTTAGATCGGAATTTTCCAATCGTAAGGCCTTAACCTCAGTGTCAAGATCTGATTGTATGCTGTCAAGATCTTGAACTTTCAGCGAAAGCATTCTTATGCAAGTTTCCTGATCATTAAGCTTTTCTTGTAAAATGTTGATTTCTTTGTTGTAAGATTCTTCATTAGAAATCATGTTTTTCAGTACTTCTGATAAAACATCGATAGGACTAGATATAAGGTTTCTTACCATTCCATCCAAATGTTGATCTTGATCTTTGTCGGATTTTGCCATAAGACATAAGTTTGCATGATCATCTTCGGAATCTGAATCACTTGAGGAGTCTGAATCACTCCAAGCTGCTACCATGGCTTTCTTGCCAAATTCCTTTTTCTTGAATTTGTTCTTCTTCTTTTGAGGACATTCTTTAACCAGATGATCTGTTTCACCACATTCATAGCAATTTAGAACACGATTCTTCTTCACGGGGTAAGAAGACTTACCTCTGTATTTAGAAGATCCAGCATTTTCTTTGTTTGAAAATTGCTTTTTCATTTTTAATATTCTAGCTAGTCCTCTTGTGATAAGAGCAAAAGGGTCTTCATCATCATCACTTTCAGAATCTTCCAGTGGTTCCTCTTTCTTTGCCTTGAGTGCTAAATTCTTAATGTTTGTTGGCACATCCCCATCGTCCTCATTGAGGATCAATTCATGGGTGATTAATTTGCCTAGCAAATCATCAAGAGCGAGTGTATTGAGATTTTGGGCTTCTTCTATAGCGGTTACCTTGGGACCCCATTTTGCTTTAGGCAAGCATCTAAGTATCTTTCTGACTTTTTCTTCATTGTTGAAAGTCTTTCCCAATGAGTCAAGATTGTTAATGATCTCCGTAAAACGGGTGAACATTACTTTGACTGACTCATCTGGGATCATTTTAAACAATTCGTATTGCCTCAGAAAGATACTAATTTTGGTTTCTTTGACCTGGCTGGTTCCTTCATAGGTGACTACTAATTTATCCCATATTTCTTTAGCGGATCTGCATGAAGATATACGATTAAATTCATCAGTACTCAAACCACAATATAAAAGATTAATAGCCTTGTAGTTTTTCGCCACGCTCTCAAGATCCTTCTGGTTGAATTCAGCTTCTGTCTTGTTTACTGTTTTTCCGTCGGGATCTTCTTTGGTAGGAGTGAGAGGTCCGTTCTTGATAATATGCCACAGTTCCAAATCTTGATCGATGATAAACATCTGCATCAAGGATTTCCAGTGCATAAAATTGTTTCCTACAAAAAGAGGTGGTCGAGAGATTGATCTTCCTTGTCCAAATCCGCCTTGACCTTCACCTGCCATTAGTTAGCCTCACAGATAATAATATCTAAAAAGACGTGAGTTAGGCTCTGATACCAATTGAAATGCGGAATAGGCAGATAAAATAGTTTATCCAATACTCTAGAAGGGGGGGATGAATAGAGTATGGAAACTTTTCGCAATCTTAGGATAGGTAAGACCTTATCGAAAGAGATAAGACCTTATCAATTGAGATAAAGTCTTACTCGTAAATATAAGACCTTACACGTTTCTCTAAGATTGGAATTAAGTGTAAAGATTTAGACAAACCAGGAATATAAAGAGCAGTAAAGGACACGCGATATGTTAACGAGGTTCGGTCACCAACACGACCTAGTCCCCGCCTAGGATTGATTCAACCCTAGGATTCAAGTAGCTTTATTTTCCTTCTTCTTGATGAGTTCCAGATACAACCTTCAGAAGACCTTCCCTCTTCTAAACTCAGAAGTCTTACACTTCCTATCTAGCAACTCACTCACTCGAAAAGAAAAACTAAAGTACTCCAGATACAACACTCGTATCCAACGTGTCTAGAAATTTTAACGGTTTGTATGACTCTAGTTGAATTGTACTATCAGCTCGAAAAAGATCTCACACTTCTTAGGGAAGTATAATGATGAAGCTTCGAATGTGAGATCGGCTCTTTGTGAGATATGTAGAATTTATCTCTCGGTTTTCGAAGTAGGCAATGAATCGTGTCTTTTGTTTCTCCTTCCTTGTCTCTTTAAATAGGCATCTTTGATCGTAGAAGAAGATCATGGCTGCATGATCTTAGGAGATCTTGGGTTGTTGAGATCTTGGGTTGTTGAGATCTTGATTTGTTGAGATTTTGTTTGTTGAAGTCAAGCGGTGAAAGTCAAGCACGGTTTGTTGAGTTTAAAGAAATCTTCCAATTTTATCTTAAGAAGATTTAATTAAAACAAATCAAAGATTTGTTAAAATCAAATCCCTTAAATAACTCAACAAGAAGGAAAAGCCACTTGTACGTACGCCGCGCAATTTTAGTTTCTGTCCAGTTTTGGTAAGGTCTTACCAGTTTATGTAAGGCCTTACTGAAACCTGGAAACCAAGGTTTTCTGTAATATGGTAAGGCCTTACCTGACACTGTGAAGACTTTACCAATACTTGTAAGATCTTACAAAAACCTGGAAACCAAGGTTTTGGCTTTCATCAACCATAAGTAATGTCTTATTTATGAAGGTGGAGTTTAACA
>BSUD01000078.1:189799-206146 GCA_033239045.1 Fagopyrum esculentum | reverse complement strand
CAAAGCTTTCACTCAAGATACCATTATCATTTTCATCAAACAAAACATGGATACTTTCTTCGACTACTTTGGTACGTTTATTATATACTCGATAAGCCTTGCTTTGAGTCGAGTATCCGAGAAATGTACCTTCGTCGCTACGAGCATCAAATTTTCCAAGATTATCCTTCCCATTATTATGTATGTAACACGTACATCCAAATGGTTTAAAGTAAGATATACTTGGTTTTCTTCCTTTAAAAAGCTCATAAGGGGTTTTCTTTAAAATTGATCGAATCAAACATCTATTAAGAATGTAATTTGCTGTATTAACAGCTTCTGCCCAGTATGACTTAGGCAGATCATTCTCTAATAGCATTGTCCTAGACATTTCCTCTAGGGTGCGGTTCTTTCGTTCCACAACCCCATTTTGTTGAGGTGTTCTAGGAGCTGAGAAATTATGGGAAATGCCATATTTCTCACAAAATGCATCAAAGTCTGATTGATCAAATTCTCTACCATGATCACTTCTAATAGAAACGATTGGTAGGTTTTTCAAAGTCTGTAATTCCTTACAAAGTTTTGAGAAGTATAAAAGTGCTTCAGATTTCATTTTTAGAAAGAAAACCCAAGTAAATCGAGAATAATCATCAACAATAACAAGAATATATTGCTTGCCTTTGGGAGATTTGACGCGCATAGGTCCACAAAGATCCATGTGGAGAAGTTCAAGAGGTCTAGTAGTACTTACCACTTGCTTCTTTTTGAAAGAACTACGAGTATGTTTACCTCTTGAGCAAGCATTGCATAATTCATCTACCTTGAACTTTAGGTCAGGAAGACCTCTTACAAGATCTTTTGATTTTAGTTTGTTAAGAGAATGTAGACTGATATGACCAAGTCGTCTGTGCCACAGTCTTGAGTCATCTGATAAGACCTTGAGACATTTTAGATTTGTCCCTGCAATTTGGTTAGTATTAACAGCATAAATATTATTATCCCTGTGAGCTGTTAGCACTAAATTTCCTGTCATCTCATCTCGAACTTCACACTTCCTCTTGTCAAAGCTAACACAATTTCCTTTATCACAAAGCTGAGAGACACTGAGAAGGTTATATTTTAAGCCATCCACCAAATAAACATCTTTAATATTATTATTTGAATTAAGACCAACATTACCGATACCAAGAATGTCACATTTTCCTTTGTTACCAAGAGTTATAGTGCCAGTGATTTTCTTCTTTAGAGTATCGAAAAGAGATTCTTTCCCACTCATATGTCTTGAACAACCACTGTCCATTATCCATTTTTGAGTCTTGGTGATATCCTGCAAAACAGAAAATCATCCTTTCCGGCTTGACCAATAAACAGAGTTAGATCCATTATGGGGGTAGACCATGTTAGATTGCCTAGTCCCTTTGGGAACCCATATGTGTTTTACCCGTTCATTTAGACGTACAGGAAAGGTATTTCTAATGATGTATGGATCCGTCCTCCTATATGGACAGGTTTCTTTTACATGACCCTTTCTACAACAAAAGAAACACGTAGGAGATCTCCAATTTCCTTTTGCTTTAACGAATGTGGTAGTGGGTTTAGCAGGAAAATTCCTGTTATATCCTATTCCACTTCGATTTAAGGATAATTGTTGTTCTCCAAGCATTTTATCAAGAGTAGCTTTAGATTTAGTAAATTGCACAAGAGCTATTTGCTGTTCTTGACATTTTTCAGAAAGTTTCACTTTTTCAATCTCTAAGTCAGTATTACTGGACTTAAGGGATGAGAGGTTTGCCTTTAGATCGGAATTTTCCAATCGTAAGGCCTTAACCTCAGTGTCAAGATCTGATTGTATGCTGTCAAGATCTTGAACTTTCAGCGAAAGCATTCTTATGCAAGTTTCCTGATCATTAAGCTTTTCTTGTAAAATGTTGATTTCTTTGTTGTAAGATTCTTCATTAGAAATCATGTTTTTCAGTACTTCTGATAAAACATCGATAGGACTAGATATAAGGTTTCTTACCATTCCATCCAAATGTTGATCTTGATCTTTGTCGGATTTTGCCATAAGACATAAGTTTGCATGATCATCTTCGGAATCTGAATCACTTGAGGAGTCTGAATCACTCCAAGCTGCTACCATGGCTTTCTTGCCAAATTCCTTTTTCTTGAATTTGTTCTTCTTCTTTTGAGGACATTCTTTAACCAGATGATCTGTTTCACCACATTCATAGCAATTTAGAACACGATTCTTCTTCACGGGGTAAGAAGACTTACCTCTGTATTTAGAAGATCCAGCATTTTCTTTGTTTGAAAATTGCTTTTTCATTTTTAATATTCTAGCTAGTCCTCTTGTGATAAGAGCAAAAGGGTCTTCATCATCATCACTTTCAGAATCTTCCAGTGGTTCCTCTTTCTTTGCCTTGAGTGCTAAATTCTTAATGTTTGTTGGCACATCCCCATCGTCCTCATTGAGGATCAATTCATGGGTGATTAATTTGCCTAGCAAATCATCAAGAGCGAGTGTATTGAGATTTTGGGCTTCTTCTATAGCGGTTACCTTGGGACCCCATTTTGCTTTAGGCAAGCATCTAAGTATCTTTCTGACTTTTTCTTCATTGTTGAAAGTCTTTCCCAATGAGTCAAGATTGTTAATGATCTCCGTAAAACGGGTGAACATTACTTTGACTGACTCATCTGGGATCATTTTAAACAATTCGTATTGCCTCAGAAAGATACTAATTTTGGTTTCTTTGACCTGGCTGGTTCCTTCATAGGTGACTACTAATTTATCCCATATTTCTTTAGCGGATCTGCATGAAGATATACGATTAAATTCATCAGTACTCAAACCACAATATAAAAGATTAATAGCCTTGTAGTTTTTCGCCACGCTCTCAAGATCCTTCTGGTTGAATTCAGCTTCTGTCTTGTTTACTGTTTTTCCGTCGGGATCTTCTTTGGTAGGAGTGAGAGGTCCGTTCATGATAATATGCCACAGTTCCAAATCTTGATCGATGATAAACATCTGCATCAAGGATTTCCAGTGCATAAAGTTGTTTCCTACAAAGAGAGGTGGTCGAGAGATTGATCTTCCTTGTCCAAATCCGCCTTGACCTTCACCTGCCATTAGTTAGCCTCACAGATAATAATATCTAAAAAGACGTGAGTTAGGCTCTGATACCAATTGAAATGCGGAATAGGCAGATAAAATAGTTTATCCAATACTCTAGAAGGGGGGGATGAATAGAGTATGGAAACTTTTCGCAATCTTAGGATAGGTAAGACCTTATCGAAAGAGATAAGACCTTATCAATTGAGATAAAGTCTTACTCGTAAATATAAGACCTTACACGTTTCTCTAAGATTGGAATTAAGTGTAAAGATTTAGACAAACCAGGAATATAAAGAGCAGTAAAGGACACGCGATATGTTAACGAGGTTCGGTCACCAACACGACCTAGTCCCCGCCTAGGATTGATTCAACCCTAGGATTCAAGTAGCTTTATTTTCCTTCTTCTTGATGAGTTCCAGATACAACCTTCAGAAGACCTTCCCTCTTCTAAACTCAGAAGTCTTACACTTCCTATCTAGCAACTCACTCACTCGAAAAGAAAAACTAAAGTACTCCAGATACAACACTCGTATCCAACGTGTCTAGAAATGAAAACGGTTTGTATGATCCTTGTTGAATTGTACTATCAGCTCGAAAAAGATCTCACACTTCTTAGGGAAGTATAATGATGAAGCTTCGAATGTGAGATCGGCTCTTTGTGAGATATGTAGAATTTATCTCTCGGTTTTCGAAGTAGGCAATGAATCGTGTGTTTTGTTTCTCCTTCCTTGTCTCTTTAAATAGGCATCTTTGATCGTAGAAGAAGATCAGCAATTTTTATCGTTGAAGAAGATCTTGGCTGCATGATCTTAGGAGATCTTGGGTTGTTGAGATCTTGGGTTGTTGAGATCTTGTTTGTTGAAGTCAAGCGGTGAAAGTCAAGCACGGTTTGTTGAGTTTAAAGAAATCTTCCAATTTTATCTTAAGAAGATTTAATTAAAACAAATCAAAGATTTGTTAAAATCAAATCCCTTAAATAACTCAACAAGAAGGAAAAGCCACTTGTACGTACGCCGCGCAATTTTAGTTTCTGTCCAGTTTTGGTAAGGTCTTACCAGTTTATGTAAGGCCTTACTGAAACCTGGAAACCAAGGTTTTCTGTAATATGGTAAGGCCTTACCTGACACTGTGAAGACTTTACCAATACTTGTAAGATCTTACAAAAACCTGGAAACCAAGGTTTTGGCTTTCATCAACCATAAGTAATGTCTTATTTATGAAGGTGGAGTTTAACAGTAGTTTACATCATTCTGCACGGGATTATATATATACCGGCAAAAATCTCTAATAGTCACCTTAACTACACACTTTGTGTGCGTAGTTGATAGGGTCTTCAACTAATTGAAGTTCGTGAAAAAAAATAACAACTACGCATATGGAGAGCGTAATAGTAGTTCACAAAAAATATTTTATATTAATTTTTTTGAAAACTATTAATACCCTCCCCATATGTGTAGTTAATATTTTTTATTTTGGAAACTACTACTACGGTCACCATATGCGTAGTTGAAGACCCTATCAACTACGCACGTGAAATGCGTAGTGTGGTGGTTTCTTATAGATTTTCACCGGTTAGTTTAAAAACCACGTTGTGCACTTTCCTTTTGTGAAGTAAGATATAAAAATTGTATTAACACGTTACATAAATAAGATGTTGCATGTTAAATATTTGAATAAATTAAGGTAAGAAAATACACACGAAAATCAAACATTTTAAAGATGAAACAAACCTCACGACCGTAAAATACTACTAAGGGTTTGTTTAGTTATAGATGGTCTATTTGGGGTTTTAATTTAAACGAGGTTATTTAGGTTTATAGTTTTTTTTTTAAATGTAGATGAGGTTATATGATTATTTGATGTTTACTTGTGTATTTTTTGAGGTTTATTATCTGCAAAAAGACACGTATAATATATAATCTCATATAACCATGGTGAGGGAAGGTTGTATTTCAGTTTATAAACTTTAATTAACCACCCACTTTATTTCAACAATCCACCAATAAACAACCACAAAAATAATCCCCGATAAAATAACCTAAAATAAGCCCCAATAATCTAACTAAATAAGCCATAACCCACTCGTGACATTTTTTCAACAAAAGTTTATTGTGACATGTTTTAACAATTATTTTGCTATTTATCATCCAAGAACGACGTTTAAAATGAAATTTGTATATCTTAAGCATTTAAAAAAAGTCATAAAATTTGAAATCCATTAGTGCAAAGGCCCAATACATATGGGACCATCAATAACCTCAAATTGATTATCTATGGACCCAAAACATGACACGGTAATGATTTATGGGTCTAAGGCCCATTGGGCCTTAACATTACGTAGTTGCAAAAGAGTATAATTGCCATAAAAAAACAATATCAAAAATGTATATTTTACTCGTGTCGGATAAAATAAATTGGGCAATTTTGGTGACTGGGTCTTTTTGAGAAATTAGCCTAGTAATTAGGCTTTTTAATGTTTCAATTAAGTAAATATACCCCAACCTTTTGTATTTATTTTCAAACTCTACACACTCTTCTCTCAAGGGTTACATTTACTAAACACAAAATTAGAAAAAGCCTAGTAAACCAAATTATTTCAAATAAATTTGTATATTTATCAAAGAAAATAATGCAAATGTCAAATATAAAATATCCGTACAAGTCAATATATAGTGACACATCAATGATGATGTAAACAACTTTCACCTTGGAAACTTATGGGTAACATTTTTTTTGTCTTGTTAGTAGCAAACACTAGCACGTAGTAAAAGACAAATCCTAATATTGGAAAACATTTTTCTAAATTTATGCTCAAATGTAAGAATATTGTGAAAAAAATATTGTTTAAATCGCCTAATTTTCCTTTTGTAAGTCAAACAAATAAACTATAGAAAATTAAGTATTAAGGATATTCTTGGTAACCTATACCGGTGACATATTTAATTAAGATTTTTTCTCTTTGTGTCATTAAGGTTTGAACTTTTTCTCTTGATATTCACTAAATTTTAAAAATCCTTTTGATGTCCTCAACATTCGATTTATTTCCTTTATAACCATTCTTAATATATCACATTAAAATCTCCTATTGTATTTCATTGTTATTTTTATAAGATATGTTTTATAACTAAAATAAAATTAATAAATTAAAAATATATCCATATTATAAATAATTCTCTTATATATAATAATAAATAAAGGGTGTTTTCGTTATTTTTGTTAGATTATTAGAGAATTTTGAGAATTTTAAATGTTAATATAAATTTGATGCGGAGAGATTTTTGTGAAGATTAAAGTTTTAGTAAATTTTTGGGTAGTTTTTTCGAGAGATTCTTGAAAGCTTTGTTTAAAAATTTTTTCACCAGCTTTCAATAATTTTGGTTTAAAAAAATATCATTCTAAATCATTTATATTATAATTTATTTATTTGTTTTTAACTTGTATTTTTTATAATTTATTATGCAAATTTATCCACAAATTTATTCCTACTAAAAAACTGCTAATTTTTTTAAAAGATTTTCGCAATTTAAGATTCCTTTTGAAATGAAACTCGACCCGAAAAAGCTAAAAAATGTTACTCAAAAAGTTTACGACTATTCAAAAATCTCGTTTTATCGAACGGACTCAGAAGACACTTATTCGTGGGAGTAGTTTGAGAAATGTGTGGGACCCTTGGAATTCAGGTTTCCAAATGATCCACAGAGGTCAGGGAGTTCCACATGTATAAACCCTACACTCCCTGCACTTTCATCCACTACACAAACTTACCATTACTCTATACAAATATAAACTATGTCTATAGCTATTGCAATTTACTTAACTACTTATTATACAAGAAAACAAAATAGTACTTGTTATGTTCATTTTTTTAAATGTTAACATGTTAATTTCACCTAGAGCCACTAACCCATGGAGTCTTGAGCTCATCACTAATCAAGATTACAAGCCGTATAATACGTTTGATTGTATATACTATTTACTGTGTTTAAAATGGTTAAAATACAGAAAAGAATCAAATAACAACGAAATTAAACCGTATTTAATTATCGTCTTCCAAACCGTTTTCCACAAAATATGTCCTAAATATATAATAGTAAAAGTAAATGGACTAAATTCGTGCAATCGACGCTAGGGGTGAGCATCTCCGGATATCCGATCCGACAAAATTTAAAAAGTCCGATCCGTGAAAATCCGGATATCCGACAGTTTTATCCTGACATACATCCGATCCGAAGATCTGATCCGGACATTTATTCTTAGACTAGTCAAATATATTCAATCCGATCCGACCTTCTTTCTCTAAACCCCGATCCGTATCCGATGATCCGAAAAATATGCCCGGATCGGATCGAATCGAACTCGGATACGAATTGTCGAATATCTTCAGATTCTGATTTTTCCGAATCGGATCTTTAGATTAGCGGATCAGATATTTTTGCTCACCCCTAATTGACCGTTGTATCATCATTTAATAATCAAACTACAAGGCCTTAATTGCTCATTAATACATAGAGGTATAATACATGCCACTAAATAGGCAAAAAATCTAAATGATATACGTACTAAAAAGAAATCTAAAACCTCAAAATATTTCCATTTAATTAATTAACAACTTTGTACACTATTAATGGATGACAAAAAAACCCGAATTCTCAACCATCGTTTGCAGAATTCGCTCCTTTAATTTAACTCAAAATAAATAAAAAGAAAAGAAAAAGAAATAAAAAGAAAATTTTAATTTTAATAATCAGGCATGAGATGGGTAACTTTAGCCTCTTCAGCGGCCATCTTCCGTTCGGTTACCCGAAGCCAAACACACACAACAGTGAAGCTAACCAGCAAGCTAAGAAGCCCGCTACCAAGCCCGATCGCAACAATCGCCACAACAGATAACCCCTTATCGGGCTTATACGGGTCAAGTGGGTACCCGAAAAGTCCCTTATTTCCCTTAAACGACGACGCATTGAATCTCGGAAGAGTTGAAGTGCGATTCGCGAGGGAAGGAGGAATGATGCCGGAAAGTCTGTTATCAGAGACGTCGAAGGCGGAGAGACGTGATAGCGAGCCGAGCTGAGGTGGAATTTGACCAGATAGTTTGTTACGATGGAGATCGATGACGTTGAGGTAAGCACATGAAGCGAGATCACCAGGAATATCGCCGGAGAGGAGATTATTTGAGAGATTAAGAACCGCAAGGTTCTGAAGAAGACGGAGATCAGCTGGGATTTGGCCAGAGATGAGGTTGGAGGAGAGATCCAAAGCTTGAAGATTAGAACAGTTAGAGAGAAAAGGTGAAATTGAGCCGCTGAGAGAAAGTCCAGTGAGCGAGATCTTAAAAATCCGGCCGTTATTGCAGGTGGCGCCACGAAGGCGAGAATCAGAGTCGCCGCAGGGGCTAGCTAGGTTAGGTTCGGTCCAGTTTCCGAGACTGTTGGTTGGGTCTTGTAGAGAGGCATGAAGGTGTGTGAGACATGCGACGTCGTCTGGATCTCCGGCAGAGGAAACGGCCGTGATAAACAGGAGGAAGGTGGCTGTCAAGAGTGTTATGAGCGGCGCCACCGGCGTCCACATCGGAAAACAACTACTCAGGGATGGGAAAATTGGGGATTTAGGGTTTTGGATTTTGAAATTGATTTGAGAATTTGGTAAGTAAAAGGAAAGAGGAAAGGTTGGAGAGAAAGTGACAATACAAGTAAATGAAGTACGAGTACTGTAGGAGCTCTACCAAGGCGGGGGCTTTGGCTTTTTAAGTTTAATTATTTATTTATTATTTGTAAATTATTTTTCTGAAATTTAGCTTTGTCACGTTTATGTTGGTGTGACAATAAGCTAAGATGGTGACTGGAATGAGTAGAGTATTTCACAAGATTTTAATATTTTATAGGTGAAATTATGAAAATGTATTAAATTAAGGGTGGTTTAGTGTAATTAGTATGAAGTATGGAGTAGCTCCGTGAATGTAGGCTTTTAATGAGGGTGAGCAATGGAAAAAAGAGAGGGTCCACATCCCAAGTAGTATATGTGACTTGTATTTAAGGAGGTTGTGCTCTTTGCGTGACACCTTTGGATTTATATTATTTAAATATGGAATTAAATGATAGGGAAAGCTCACACTTTCTTTGAGGACTCGTTTGCAAATGAAATTGTATATCATAAATTGAAATAAAATAAAAACAATTGCTTTTTTTTTTTGTAATTCTTTTTCGGGACATATTTCAAATTGCATGGATCATCCTCCGGGCATGTCACCATGCGTAATCAGGATCTTCTGAGCCAAATATATGTAACTCACCCTATGTCTCCAATAATATACTGCCATGTGGATAATAAATAGATAAAGTAATTTTTGTTTAATTCTAATTTGTCTAATTAGGTATACATGTGTCTTATTCTTATTGGAGACACATTTGGTGTTACATACCAAATTTCAGAGGATCCAAACTGGTTGCATTGCGATGATGTTATTCTAAAATGTTCCGAGTGTTACTTTTGGTGTACTCAACTTTCCATGTACAATCGTATCGTAATCGCTATTCGTATCATGATTTCTTGTTATAATTACTAGGGTCTTTTTTTGTTTTTTTATCGGAATTTTTTATATGGGCGACTACGCATACGCCATACGTAGTCATAACAACTTTCCTATATTTTTTGAACGAAATCAACTTATTGCTACTGGTTCGCCACGCGTAGCCGGAGCACGGGTATAAATAGCACGAAACATGTGGTATGAATAGCAATCTCGTATTATAACATGTAAACTTCTATATTAACTGATAGATTTATTATGATAATGGCTTAATTTAATTTTATTAATAAATTGTTTATTTATTACTTTTTATCCGATATAAACGATTCTAATTAATGAAATAAAACAAGTTTTAAGTTCATACTTAGTATTAATTTAGAGTGGGTGAATTATTTTCCAGTGGAGTTATGGTGGCTTAGAAATGGCGCAATGGTCTGGTGTTTTAAGGGTGTGCGGATTGTGGTGATCGTTGTCGGCACGTCAAGGAGAAGGCAAGAGTATAAGGTTGATCGGACTAAAGTTGATGGAGGAGGTAGCCAAAATTTTCGCTTGGTGTACATTGTCGGTTGGAAACGCCGTCCTCGGAGTATTGTTAAGATCAATACTCCGCATCGTGTGCGGGTATTTTTCAACTGAGGACGGAGTATTGCACTTCAAGGTAATATTCTAAAATATATTTAAGGTATTTTAGCTCCAACTAGTTTATTGTTCGAATTGTGTGCGGGTATTTTTCAAAAATATATTTATGATCATTTTTATATACATGTTGTGTTTTTAAAATTAATTATATTGAGATATATTTCATAATATTATAAAATATATTTGTGATCATGTTTATATACATGTTATCGTTCACTTTAAAATTCAAATATAAAGGATCAAGTTGATGACAATAGGGTTCTCACATATTGCACTTCAAGATAACATTCATGAATGTTATATTATAAAAATAATATTTAAATTTAAAATAAAAGAGTATTTAATTATGAAAAATAAAAATAAATTAGTAAGATAATCAGACATAAAGTCAACTATTTTGGTGGTTATATCTTAGAATTCATCAACAAAAAGTAAGTGAAAAAATAGATGGAAGACAATAAGTAGTTATTAGGATAAATGAGAGATTTAAACGAGCAATCTGAGTAAAAACATCTACATACATTGTAGTCCAACATATGAATAAATAATAAAAATACTTAGCGACCCAGACCCATAAAAGGTCAACAACCTATAAATGCACAAAATAGTAGTTCAACGACCTATAAAAATAATAGGTCAACGACCCATATAACGAATATCAAATAGTTATAAATAAAAAATTGAAACAATTTGGTTTACTAGGCTTTTTATAGTTTTGTGTTTAATAAATGTACCCCTTGAGAAAAGAGTGTGTAGAGTGATATTGGGAGGGTATCCCCCAGCAATGGGCCACGATTTAGTACCCGATCCGGACGTAGATCGGCAAAGCCGATCGAACCGGGTGTTCTAATTAACTCTTCAAAAAAAAAAAAAAAAGAGTGTGTAGAGTTTGAGAATAAATACAAAAGGTTGGGGTATATTTACTTAAAAGAAAATTATCTAAACAATACCCCGTCTTTTGGGCTGACTAAACTTTAGTACCTCATCCTTTTAACTATCAGAACGGTACCTCATCTACTGACCCCGACCGAAGATTAATATATACGGTACTGTTCATCCGTTAAGTTCACAAATGTCTTTAAATCTCAGGGGCAAAACTGTCCAGCTTCACATGAAACCCTAAGCCCCAAATTTCTACCAAAATTTTCTCTCCTCAGCGGCCTTCACAAATCTATGCTCATTTCTCCGTTGTTTCCGTTCTCTCATGGGTTTAGTCCTATCGCTTTCTTCAACTCTCCCGCTGTTGCTTTCTTCTTATCTACTTTGATAATTTTTCCCAGCTCCTTGCTGGAGCTATGGTTTCTCCCTCAACGGTTAGCTTTTTTGGAGACGGCTCTTCTTTGATTGATCGTCCGGTTGATGAAAGCTCCGGTTTAGGGTTTAAGCAGAATAGACCGGCTAAATTGACGGTCCCTATTCAAGCTCCGGTTTCTCCGTACGTTGTTTCTGATCTCTCTTCGGTTTAGTTCAGCCGGTGGTTTCTTCAATTCTTCAGCTCTGGTTTCTTCTCATCTGCTATGAAAATTTTTTGAGTTGACTTCCTTCGTTTTTTTTTGTCCGCTTCCTTCAATTCTCTAGCCGCTGGTTTCTTCTCATCTGCTCCGGTTTCTCTATTGTTTCGATCTCTCTTGAATTGACGGTCCTGTTGTTTCCGATCTCTCTTGGGTTTAGTCCTCCCACTTCCATTATCGTTTTTGGTTTTAGCTTTGAAATTTCAATGTTCTATCTTTTGACTAATTTCATTCTTTGTCGGAACTGAATAAGATTTCACATATTCAATTCCTTAAATAATTCAATCTAAGTGATTAATTGAGATGATTGTGCTGATTTATTCATGAGATTGTCCTGATAACCTGCTTACATGGTCAATTGCATTTTTATGCAGATTTTGTTTGCTTAATACTCTTGTCCTGAATAAGATTTCACCAATTCATCAATGGAGCAAGCAAACAGTATCGAAAATGGAAGTGGGAGGTTACTCAGATCTATGAAGGCCGTAGAGGAGAGAGAATTTTGGTAGAAATTTGGGGTTTAGGGTTTCATGTGAAGTTGGACAATTTTGCCCTTGAGATTTAACAGACATTTGTGAACTTAACGGATGAACAGTATCGTATATACTAATCTTCGGTCGGGGTGAGTAGATGAGGTACCGTTATGATAGTTAAAAGGATGGGGTACTAAAGTTTAGTCAGCCCAAAAGACGGGGTACTGTTTAAATAATTTTCTCTTTACTTAATTGAAACAATAAAAAGCTTAGTTACTACTATAGTTTTTCAAAAAAGCCTAGTTACCACAATTGCCCTAAAAAATTATATACTTCAACCAAAAAGCCAAAAAATGTATAATTTGTTTAATCTTATAACCCTCCATTTATATAAGTTTTGAAATTATCAATCTTACTTGATAATCGATGTGAGATAGCAAAAGCAGCAGTGAAAATATATAGCAACCCACAATAGTAGGTTAACAATGCATAAAAAATAGTAGGTCAACGGCCTATATAACACATATTAATCCGTTATGAATAAAAGTTATATTTCAACTTATCAAAAAGGCTAATAAATGTATGATTCGTTTAATCTTCAAACCCCTTTATTCATACAAGTTCTCAAACTATCACCCTTACTTAATAATTGATGTAGGATAGCAAAAACGTTGAAAATATTCGATGTGAGATAACAAAATCGTTGAAAATATTTAGCAAGTCACAAAACATTAGGTCAACGACCCATATGGCCAAAAATAGAGGTCAAATACCCACAAAAGAGTAGGTCAACGACCCACAAAACAGTTATAAATAAAAAGTATAGTTCAACTTATTCAAAAATCAAAAAATATAGGTAAAGAACCCACAAAATAGTAGGTCAACGACCCACAAAACTGTAGGTCAACAACCCAAATAACATATATTAATCCGCTGTGAATAAAAAATATACTCCAATTTAGCCAAAATGCCAAAAGAAGTATGACATGTTTAGTCTTTAAACCCTCTATTTATATAATGTTTAAAATCGATCATCACCCATTTATTTAATTGATTTTCATGTACCCCTATAAAAAGCTATTTAACAAATACAATTACAAAGCTAGTCTAAAAAAATAGTTTATCTATATTATTAAACTACCATTACTTACATGAGATCTTTTTTCTTTTTTTGGACTATATTATTTTGAGTTATCTATCTCAGGCCACGTATTAGTTTTGTCTACAAAAATTTAATTTATCCAGGTCACATATCAGTTTATTTTATGACTTTATTATACTGAACGAAACACACAGTAATTGAATTTTATAATATGTAAATTTTACGTCATAATTAGGTGGGCGCTTAGGTCATACAACAAGGACAAAGGGGAGGGACACTCAAGAAGTCACAACCTACATTGAGGTTGCGTGTTATATTTAAAAAATCTTTAAAATGTAAAAAATAGTGCAATTTTTTAAGTTGTAAATATATAACCGTACCTAGCAAATAGCAACTCATTTGAGTATTAACTCAAGTCGAGAAAATGATCTTTTTATAAAATTAATAGTAAAAATTATTTAATTTATAAAAAAAAAAATCAAAATAAGACTACGGCCGTGTTTAGTTAAAGTTTTTTCTTCATCATTTATATTCAATTCAGTTTTGTATTATTCATTAGGCGTTTAGTTAGTTTTGAAATTTATTGGTGTATTTGTGATTGTGGTTTTGAACATGTTTTCTGGAAACTCATATTGAGAGATTCCTGAATGTTTGTGGTTGTGGTTCCTTTTCTACCCTTAATCCCACAACCAGAATTAATAACGAGAAGATTGGTGAAATAGAGCCCTTTTTGTTTAGCCTAGATTAAATAGGCCCCTAATAAAATCAATAAAAAAATAAAGATAAACTATAGATTTAATAAAAGGAATTACCATACAAATCAACATTCTCTCCTATCTCAATTTATTAATTTTCCATATTAGAAATTTAAATTAGGAAGTAGATAATTACTATTCCTAAAATCTCTCCCTCATTATTTTTCCTTATTTAACAATCCACAAACGTATTTTTTTCTTTTCTCCATTGCTGCGTGAAGAACGAACTCGGAGTTCCAGTTTAGACGCATATATCGAGGGTTGTCAATGAATATTTGATCTACATAACTCAACAACAGTGTAGCGTGCTCGTTATTCGACATAATCTAGATATCGAGGTTTTGCATTTGTGTTCGAGGTATGTTCATGTTTTTTAGACGAATATTTGATAGATTTGAATACATGAATGACTGTAATTTTTATGCAAACATGTTTATGTTAGTATTTTCGTGAATATGTACATATACTGAAAATATCTAGTTAGGCATTCATACGAGTTGTAGTTTAGTCATCCGTACGATATTAAGTTATATGATGAGTACATATTCCTATGATTATGTATATATGTTCAATCTTATGTACATATGTGATGAACATATGTTGGTTAGTAACTTTTTTTTAGGAAATATATGTAGGAGAATCATCCGATGTAGTTGGGACATGAAATGTGTACACATATCAATATATTAATGTGTTAAGTTTCGATTTTGGATCCGTGATGAATACATATTTTTCTATGACTTTCGACATAATTGTTACAATATGTATGCTCAACGGCATTTTATGTACATACGTGACGAATATATATGTTTTTATGATTTTTGACATATCTGTTACATTTATGTAGTAAATGGTGAAGATGATTTTCGGTTCTTCAAAGCTTCGAACTGTAACAATGGCGACAGAGGAGACGAGATGAAGATTGATGGAAATGAACCATCAATGAAGATTTGCAATATCGTTCCTCTAATATTTTCCTTTTTTATTTCATACAGTTGCCTTTATTTTCGGTTGGTTAATTGATTCAAAAATCAGAAACCGCCTAATTAGGCAAATAAATAAAGATAAACAGGAGAGAGAAAGATTATGATTTATTGAGTATCTTTATTTCTGTTTTAATAAATCTTTTTATGAAAATATGGAGGGGCCTAGTTTGTCAACATATAAACAAAAGGGCCTAGTTTATACACCTTGATACATAAATTGCCTACTTAGCCAACTCATCCATTAATAACTGGGACTGTTACAAAGCTTGAAGTTGTTCTCCAATGGAGAATTGAGAGATTTGTGTGCGTATCCTCTATATTCCTCTCAACTCTATCTTTCTCTCTCCTTCTTCTAGTCGCAACAACCTCAATCACTTCACAAATCGAAACCCTAGACGGTTGAAGCTGACGAAGCCGACGAAGATGATGACGATGAAGAAGACGATGATGACGAAGCCGCATATCGAAACCCTAACCATTCCCTTCATTTTCTTCCCAAATCGAAATTCTAGACAAAGCTGTTTTAGAGCCCCGAGATGAAGTTACTGTTCACCTTCCTCTTCCTTATCTCTCGATCAAAACCCTAGCCTTCCCAGTTATATCAACAATAAATTTCCATATTCCAACTGAAATTACAATAGAGTAACTCAAACCTTTCCCTTCATTTCTTCACAAATCGTTCAAGGCATCAAGCGTTCTCCAGGAGAAGAAAGAAATTAGGGTGAAGCATAAATGATGGTTGGGGTAATTTGGTATTTACCTATAATCGAAACTAATTTCAAACCCTTTAACTAAACACGTATAAATTTTTTTTAATAAACCACAAATCTCAAAACAAACATCCCTAAAACCGCAACCACAACCACAACCACATTTTTACTAAACACGCCCTACAACATTGTAATGAGAGTTTATTTAAGTATAGTTTAAAAATGTGATATCAGCATGTTCGTATGTATCCATTTGCATTAATAATTTTCAAACTTTTGACCCATAAAATATAGTAATGGACCATATTGACTTAAAAATAAATACGACTAGGAGTCTAGCACTATACAAGTGCCCTTGTGTGGTAGATTAAACAATTAAAGATATTAATATTGGGACGAACAAGGACCCATTAAGCCATTAATTAAAATATTTTAAAAATTCGATTGCCGAGATTAGTAACACTTAATCACGCAACATGAGAGTATGATTAGGCTTAATCTTTTCACATGTAAGAGGATAATTATAAAGGGAGAATTGATAATGAATTTGAGTT
>BSUD01000078.1:161818-188799 GCA_033239045.1 Fagopyrum esculentum | reverse complement strand
AAATAAAGTCACTTTGATCAATATCAAATTATCAATAGAGAAGTGAGCTGGGATCTCTTCTTTCTTAACTATATATCTTGCAAGTACAATTTTCAGATTAAAAAAAGAAAATAATTAGGAATATTTTATTTTTTATATTTCTAAAATAAGTTACTAGATTTGCTTGTAATTTTTATTTTATTTGGATATGTAATATAGAATTTTTTTTACTGACCTACCAATATCATGTAAATCATGCAAGGCTAATTTTTCCAAAATGCATTTATAATTTCCAACTTAAAATTTCCGATTTTATTCCAAATTTCACCAACTTTTTTAATATATCGCGGTTACTACTTTAACTTATATAGTACCGAGTTTTCAGTTATTATTTCTATTTATATAAGTTTATTTTGAAAATTAAAATGGAATTTCAAGATTATTATGTTTAACAAATTAGTTTTTAATATGCCTATTTAATAGTCATATTTATTAAATTTTTTAAAGTTTCAACTATAACCCATAGCACATTCAATTTTTTTTTTAATATTTGATGAAATTTAATAAATATTACATTTACACCGAAAACTGAAATATTGTAAGAGAGGTTTACGGGGCAGTTTTTCTTCTTTTATGAACACTTTTTTAAAAAAATTTTTACAATTCACTTAAAAAAATATAATTATATTAGTTCAAATTAGTTGTACTAATAATTTTTATATTATTAATTTAAAAAAGTTTGTAAGTTTAATATAAAGCATATACTGAAAATATAAAGTTTAAACTAATAAGATATAAATTTTAAACTAACAAAATATTATAATAAAAATATACTGATACATTTTTATTTAGAAAATTGTGTATAAAGAACGAGGTGTAAAATATGTTAATTAAATTAACAAAACTTTGAATTTTAGTATAAGAAACTTAAAACGGTAACGATTATGGCTTTTTTTCCTCAAGAAAAAAATATAAATTATATTCTAAAGTACATACTTTACTAACTAAAAATTTATATTTTATCAACATGTAATTTATCTATCCACGTCTTTGTATCAGAAGAACATGTTTTACTTGGAACACTACGGTAAGGTTCTTGTTATTCGTACCACTTTAGACATTCTATATGTACCCATTCTACACTTACGCAATCTGAACCTTTTCCTTACAATATTTCAATTTTCGAACCAAATGTATGTTATGCACTACTACACATACGTTCTACGACTACGCATGACGTACGCGTAGTATGGCTACGCTTCCACAAAGCATAGTCGTAACCATTTTCCTTTATTTTTGAACAAAATGAGCTTGTTGCTACGGCTACGCAAAGCGTACGCGTAGTCAGGGTACAAATAACATGTTTCAGGTGGTACAAATAGCAATCTCGTTACGATCGGTTTTTAACTTTGTGGTGGCCGTCTTGGATAGCATGTTACTGTAGCAGCTAGGTCAAGTAATAATTTAACGTAAAACCCGTAAAAAACGCTCTGAATGGCAAGCTCGTCGATGCCACCAACTCCCACCGCAGAGCCTCCCCCATCCCCTATTCCCCCAGATAAACCTCCCGAACCAAAGTCTTACGCCACGGTGGTCGGAAAGATACCCGTCATAGCCGCTCCGTTGTGCTGTGATACTTTAATTGAGTCACGCAAAATGCGGATTTCATACCCCGAAGGTGTAAATGGGCTTGCAGTGGCTGAAATTGATGATGATGTCGTTCAATCATTGTCGGAAAAATGGAAGAAGGCTGTGATCGTGAAAGTCCTCGGCAGGAATGTGGCCTTTCGGTTTCTGGAAAAGAGACTGTACCAACTCTGGCGGCCTTCAGGACCGATGGCCATCATCGATCTACCTAATGGTTATTACGCTGTCAGATTCGATCATGAGGAGGATTTTCTAAAATCGCTCACTGAAGGACCTTGGGAAATCTTCGGGCATTACATCACAGTACGACCATGGGTAGCCGACTTCAATCCCTACAATGATGTTATGCGTACTATTTTCGCTTGGGCTAGATTATCCGATCTCCCCATGCAATTATATGACGAAGGCGTTCTATATGGACTTGCCTCAGCCCTGGGGACGCCTCTGAAAGTTGATCTCAATACGCTGTATGCTACAAGAGGAAAATTTGCACGTGTGTGCATTGAAATTGAACTCGATAGGCCGCTCATAGGGACAATTCTGGTCGGGGAGAACAGAGTCCACGTGGTTTACGAGGGTCTGAATTCGATATGTCACAGATGCGGATTGTATGGCCACACCGTCGAAAGATGCCCTAAAATCAACTCCATAACACCGAATGCCGAGGCTACTCCAATCAACTCTGAAGGTCAAAAGACAGCCCAACCAATTGGAACGCCCGCGGTACCACCTACGGAGAACACAACAACAGTACCCGACACATCATTCCTTGGTCCATGGATGTCTGCGACTCGTAGGCAGAGAAAACAGAAAGCGACTCCAGGTTCTACGTCACCGAATTACGAGTTACCAGCTACAACGAATCAATTTGAAATCCTCAACAGCATCGAACCAACAGACAATGATGTGGAGCCTCAAGCCGATATTCCAATTTCCAACGCCCCTGAAGCTGAAAAGTCGGCCGTTAATCATGTCGCAATTATGATCAATGAAGTTCAGGAAGTAACGGCTACTACTAATGCGCCAGGGGAACCAGCAGTAAACCCTAATACAAAGCAGAAACAGCCAAAACGTCCCAAACTTATGGGAACCGACAGAAACTCTAGGCCCACAGGAAAGCCCACCAGCCCAATAGCCAATACACCGGCAACACCTCAACTGGACCCTAAGTTGAATACAGATAGGGTTACTAGAAGCTCAGCCTCGATCTCCAATGACCCTGCACGCAGTGCTTGCGAGAACCATGCTGCCGGCTCCAACCCTACACCCGATATGGACATTGATACTAATCCGTCTGTTGTCGAGGTTGCAATCCCGCCTGACAGAGTGGATACTCATATGTCGGAGGCAGCCCAGTCACCACAGCTCCCCATGGCACCACGGTCCGCCCCGATCGAGGGTCCCCAATGAATATACTACTATGGAACTGTAGGGGCGCGGGAAATCGACGGTTCCGCAAGGCCCTTAATTATATGTTACACCGTCACAAAGTAGAACTACTACTGTTATTTGAAACCAAGATATCTGGCGTAAACGCGGAGGAGGTCTGTCTACGTTCGAAATTCACAGATTTCGATAGAGTCGAAGCGATCGGGTTTGAGGGTGGTATTTGGATTCTATGGAATTCTGCCTCCCTTACTGTTTCTATCAAGCACAAAGATCTCAACTTCATCCACGCCTTGATTCGCCTCGGGACTAAAGACGTAGATTTTTTCGCAGTCTATAACCCCCCTACCCCTCGACGACGCGCTCCATGTTGGGATCCACTAAAGCATGCCATCACATCTTGTTCTGGTCAAGTCATTGTCGGAGGCGACTTTAACTGCGTTCTAGATATTAAGGAGGTAGGGGGGACCTCAAATTCGTTATCACCCGACACTAAAACTTTTCTCAGCTGGGTTAGCTCCACTCAACTTATTGATATGGGATACAATGGTCCACAGTATACCTGGAATAGAGGTCGAACTACTGAACGGAGGATATCCAAACGACTCGACAGGGTATTTATGAATGGGGAGGCCCGTCTTGGATGGCCTGAGGCGACTGTAAGGCACCTTCCAGCCTTGTCTTCTGATCATAACCCGATCCTGTTACAATTATGCCCACTTCGGTTGGTCAACAAAGCTAGACGACCTTTCCGCTTCGAGGCCGCCTGGGTTATGCATGCTGAATATCCATCGGTTGTCACGGACGCTTGGAACAATCATAAAACGGACCTGAACCGTGCACTTTCGGTCCTCAAATTGCGACTCTTAAGATGGAATGAGGCTTCGTTTGGAAGGATAGAGGTTAGGAAAAAACTGCTGCTTGACAGGCTGACAACATTGCAATGTGAAATTGAACGCAATATCTCCCAAGGATTGTTGGACCTTCACTCCATTACTCAAGACGAGCTCAATGACGTTCTCGACCAGGAAGAGGTGCTTTGGCTTCAAAAATCAAGAGAAAAATGGATTGTGGATGGTGATAGAAATACATCATTCTTCCATACAAGCACTACGGTACGTAGAAGGTACAACCGGGTCGAATGCATCAAGACAGATGACGGGACTTGGATCTCTGACTCGGAACTGCTTAAAAAGAACGCACAGTGCTACTTTAAAAACCTATTTGCTCCGGAGCAACCCGATCCCAACAACTCCAGTTACGGTACCTTTTTCTCTAACTTTCCCCCACTTTTGCAGGAAGACGCTGTTTTTCTTTGCAGACCCGTCTCTAGTTCCGAGATCAAGAAATGCCTCTTCGGTATGCACCCTCTAAAGGCCCCTGGTAGTGATGGTTTTAGCTCCATATTCTTCCAGAAGTCGTGGGATACGGTGGGACAGACCGTGATGGATTTCGTGCAGAATTTTTTTTCAACAGGAACTCATAATCCTGGAGTCAATAATACGATGATCACGCTGATCCCAAAATGCCGCAGCCCCGATCACATCTCTAAATTCAGGCCTATTGGATTATGCAACGTCAAGTATAAGGTGATCTCGAAACTGTTGGTTTCTCGTTTGCAACCTCTGATGAACAAACTTGTGTGCCCATTTCAAAGCAGTTTCATACCGGGACGGATGATCGAGGATAATGTCGTGATAGTGCAGGAACTCGTTCATTCGATTGTACGTAAAAAGTCAGGGAAGAAATGGTTAGCAATCAAAATTGATCTGGAAAAGGCCTACGATAGGCTATCTTGGAAGTTCATTGAAGAGACTTGTGAGCTTCTTGGTCTCCCACTAGTCTGGCGGAAGTGGATTTCGTCATGTATTAGGTCGGAGTCCATGAGTGTCTTGTGGAACGGAGAGTTGACGGATTGCTTTACTCCTACTAGGGGCGTTCGTCAAGGTGACCCTTTATCCCCATATATCTTCGTTCTATGCTTAGAACGACTTGGGCATGCTATCCAAATGCAGGTCGAAAATGGTAACTGGATGCCTATCCGTGTTAATCGTAGAAGTGTGGGATTTTCACATGTGTTCTTCGCTGACGATATTGTCCTTTTTGCCGAGGCTTCTACTTCCAACCTCCAAGTTATCAGTAAGTGCCTCAATGACTTTTGTGATGCGTCAGGTTTAAAGGTTAGCCCTTCTAAATCTGAAATTTTGGTATCACCGAATGTGGGGGAGGATCTTAGAAATGATATCTCCAATCTGCTTGGTTTCCCGATTGTTGCGGAGTTGGGTAAATATTTGGGCTTTCCAATATTACACACCCGGATATCCAGGAACGACTTCAACTTCCTAGTGGCTAAAACGAAGGATAGACTCGCTTCATGGAAGGGCCGTTTACTGAGTTTCGCTGGTAGACTTACATTGGTCAAATCTGTCTTGAACACTTTCCCATCATACATTATGAGAGTCATCAAATTACCGGTCTCTATCTGTAATGAGCTTGATCAGTTGTGCCGATCTTTTTTATGGGGCGATTCCGACGTCCAAAGAAAGATCCATTTAGTGTCCTGGAGCGAGGTGTGTAAACCTTTGGACTATGGTGGTTTGGGTATACGGACTGCTGCCCATGCAAACGCTGTGGGTCTTGGCAAACTCGCATGGCGTTTCGCTTGCACCACCTCTGCACCTTGGACTAATCTTCTGATGGGTAAGTACGGTATCCAGGACTCTCGATCCTTTTTTGACATCAGCATATCCAAGAAAGGTTCAGTTATACTGAGAGGTCTGATTTGGGCTAAGGCAAATGTACTACTGTTGGGTACTAAATGGGTGGTTTCAAATGGCTTACAAACCAGGTTCTGGTCCGATGTGTGGTGCGGAGAGGAACCCTTGATTAACACTATACAGGAACTTCCCGCTTGGTCTTCAGTTACTGATCGGGTGAGGGATTACTGGTGTGACGGTTTAGGATGGAATTGGAACGGTTTCAGTCTCGGCCTCCCAGCGCAACTGCTCGTAAATATTGCGACAATCAATATAACCGAATCCGAACTACTCAATGACTGCATCTCCTGGAGTCTCAACAGTAATGGTTTTTACTCTTCGGGGTCTGCTTACCGCGCCATCATCCGTCATGAGTCCGGTACTACATCCGCTGCACCGATTTACAAGTTGATCTGGCGGCTCAACGTCCCGGAGCGAATAAAATCCTTCCTTTGGCTAGTTTCTCGGGAACGATTACTTACTAATGCCGAACGGTTTAGACGTCATTTAGCCTCAGATGACTCCTGCAGTCGTTGCCTCGGGGTTTCCGAAACCTCCATTCATATACTCAGAGACTGCTGTAGTGCTACCGCTATATGGAGCAATCTTCTATCAAGTGACTATGCTGGGGATTTTTACTCCTCCAACATTCAATCCTGGCTACATATCAACTTGTCTCGGACTGACCTAATTACTGCTGACCTGCCTTGGAATATATGTTTCGCTGTCACTTCTTGGTGGTGCTGGAAGTGGCGGAACGAGTTCATCTTCAGAGCGTCTGAGCCACCGCCAAACAAAGTGCAATGGATTGTTGCATACGCAAAGAGAATCGTGCAAGCCAAAAATGGAATTAACGCACCAAAGCTGATGCATAATCGGACTGAGGCTCTTATCCGATGGGTTGCTCCGAGGGTGGGCTGGATAAAACTAAACACCGATGGTTCTGTACGTACTGTGGTTGGGGCTGCTTCGGCTGGGGGTTTGTTTCGGGATTCCAATGGCCAGTGGCTGTGTGGCTTCTTACTGCATATTGGCACATCAACAGTACCGGAGGCTGAACTATGGGGACTATCGACAGGCCTCTATCTCGCTTGGGAGAAGGGATATCGAAACATCATTGTTGAGATCGACTCGGAGCTAATTATCAATCTTGTCCAACGTTCGGTACCAAGCTATCATCCCCTCTACAGTCTGATATCACGATGTCAAGGCTTCCTACGTAGGAACTGGAATATCCAGCTCCGTCATACTTATCGGGAATCTAACGCCGCTGCCGATCATTTGGCATCCGTTGCTTCCTCTTATCCCTTAGGATATTTTTACCTACAGCATCCCCCTACTTCAATTATTTCTTTTTTGAAAAACGATGCCCGCGGAGTGGCGACCCGTAGGGTAATTCCATGTTAGCCTTTCAATCCTATTAATAAAGTTTACGGAAGCCCATGTGCTCTCCGTAGCCAATACCAAAAAAAAATAATTTAACGTAAAAACCATTGTTCTTAATATTAGTTTGTATAGGACAAGCACCACCAAACAATTAATAAAGCCTACTTACTTACCCCTAAATTATTTCCTATACAAACTTAAGCTGTAAAGAAGAAAAGTCACATGCTGCCTCCGTTGCTAAATCATAATCTCCTACATTTTATTTTATATTATATTATATTATATTGTATTATATTATATTATATTATATTATATGGCGTAGTCTAATCTATTTTCTATACATCACCGTGGCATAACAAACAAATGTAGAGAGTTTCGATTATATTATATTACTAGGTGGAGCCGCGCGCGCCCTGCGCGCGCGTCGGGTTTGTTTTCGGTTCATATATGCGGTGAATTTAATGATTGTGTCTGTTGGGTATGTCGGGTTTGTTCCCATACAATAGAGAATGTGGTATGTTAGAGAACGTGGTATATTGCAGACCTTGTGCGTTGTGTCCGATGAGTTTTCATCGTTCCCATACAATAGAGAACGTGCAACATTGGTGTTTACCGGGTATATAGTTGTGATAAGCTTCTGACCCTTGGTGTTGTGTACGTTGATGGAGAAATTTTGGTTTGTTTTCGGTGTTATTTCTTGTTTATGTATAATAGAGTACATCTAACATCGGTGAAAAGAAATCAAAGGTGTAAATAATTGTAAAAAAATGAATTTAAATTAAAGGTGCATTGTTATATGTTACACATGGAAAAAAATAAGTACTGATGCATTTTATATATATGTTTAATTTTTCCAAAAGGTGAATTAACAACAGTGAGATCCCGACCTTGTAGCTCGTTCTCGGGAATCGGCTCCTGCAGTGAGGACCCGATCTTGCAGCTCGTTCTCGGGAATTGGCTACTGATTGAAAACAAAACTATAGAAGTCAGGTTAAGAACAAGAATAAGGATTTTTAGCGCATGACCGGAACACGTTTAACGAACACCAGAATAGGACTTCGAGCATTTCAAGGATATTTTTCTACAAAGCCATCACAAAAATAGAAATGACCATTTGCTGAAGAATTATATTATCCCTACAGTTATGTTTTTATATGTAGGTGTTCCTATGCTAATAAATAAATGATCAAGAAAGACTTAATTTGATTGGACTTCTTCAATAGTCTGTAGACTAAGAAATAGCTCACCTCAATGTATGGCAAGGTGCTACAAAAATCCTCGAACCATTCATTCCATTAGGCTCTTCATTCTCTGTGTGAGAATACACATGAGCAACATTTACGGAGAGCAGATGAATAAAGAGCTGCAACTACAATAACTACCTGCAGAAGTTCAGTAAGCGAAGCTTTAAAAGGGGTGATAACTGATAAGCATTTAGGTTGGGACACAATACCCGAGGAAGGCCATTCGAAGCTGTTGGAACGACCATGAAGTAGTATGGATGTTGTTGGTCGTAGTGAAGCATAGCAGAATTTTCTGAAGGAAAGGAAGAGCAATCTGATTAGAAGGAAAGTTAAAAAAACCATTCTGATCAGCTTACGCATCATTGCAAGATTTGCCAGATCAGAGAAATTTTGCATACCTAAATTGGGGAAGTGAAGTTGTTGTCACTTGAGTTTCTTTCTTAACTCACTAAAGGCATGTCCTCTTTGAGTTTCTTTCTTAACTCACTAAAGGCATGCCCTCTTCTTGTACTGTTTGCTTCTTTCGCATCTGCAAGCACACAAGCAATATAAATTACAAATCATGTGCAAGTTCATCAAAAACTTAAGCTTAAAATCATAAGAAATCAAACAAGTCCATAATTTCTTACCAAACGTAGTCCACAACCAGTGATGCTACCTACTTCTCAGGCGCAACAGTGTAAGCAAATTAGTGGGGATCTGCCTTCCTCTGATTCAGTTGCAAGGTATAATTCTTTCTACTCTTTCTTGGATACTACATTTGGCCAGCACAATCTTATTAGTAGTGGTGTTGTATACTTGGCAATTTCAGTAATGAACATTATGGATTGGATGAAATTAGTACTTTTCTAGGTTTGATTGATTGTGGGTTACAAATTTTAGATTTAGCTTTCCACGGTTTTGTTTTATTCATTAAGATTGTGCTATAACTGCTTGTATACATCAGTAAATGGATAATTACCATGCTTCATTTGGAATATTTATTCTTGTCTTTCTTGTTCATAAATGATCATAAGCACAATCAACCAAATAATGTAGTTTGCAAGATTTCATTACATAAGACTTAAGCAAGATTAAATAAATCAGCAAAAATAAAAGTAATCAGCTTGTTGCTAGAAGATCCTATTTTCTCTTGTAGTTGGTTATTAACATTTTGATGCAATTAGCTAAAGTATAAACACAAAACTCTGACAATTTTTACCTGATTAGTAAACAATTTTATAACTCCATGTGCTACTTTGCATTTGGAAGATTGTTCTGAGGCTACGGTAGTAGTTTCCTTTGCATGTTGCTGTAAGTTTCGATATGTGAGAAAGAAAACCTCAAACTTCATCAACCCCCAAAATAAAACCCATGAATGCTTAATCCTGCGAGCTCGCATAAAAAAAATATTTGAATAAAATAAAAATTAGATTGAAACACAAGGCCAACTCTTTATCGAAGCCTTTTTATGAACACCTTTTAGATGGAACTATTCAAATAATATTAACTTCCAAATTAATTTAATTATAAAATTAGCATGCGAGCATTATACTCCTATTTTATTTTTTGAATGTCAATTTCAGCTTTCTTGGCACGTACTTTCTTCGTTAATATCCATTTATTATTGCTCGTTAATATCCATTTTGACCTAACCTACTTTCGCGGTTAGAATCTCAGGCATAAGTTTCGTTATTTGGATCAGTACCAAACAAACATAATTGAAATGATAAGAAACCATTTACAACACTAAATTAGGTCAAGTATGAGATTTTGCTCAGGACCAAACAAACTATAATCCCAAAGGGCTTGATAATCCACATATAGAGAATTACAACCACCGCATACCATTAAATTCAACATCTAAGCAAAGGATCAAATTAGAACTGTTTGCTGCACAAAATTGTCGAGTTCTTAATAAGTTGAAAAAGTTGATAAATGAAACAAAAAGAAAGATGAGGGGTAACCTTAATCTTATTCAAAAGTTTCTTCACTGCCATGGAAGTTTTTGTTCTTCAATTTTAACTTGTGGTTAATAATCAAAGCAAAGATCATACTTTTAAAAGAAGAAAAAATCTGCAAGGGAATGCGGATTTTGACTTGTTGATATTTAAAGATGGTACTGTAATTGGAGAGGATGCAAGCTTACAAGAAGGGTCCGAAATTTGGATCTGTGATCCACGTTGTTCACCCCTCTGCAATATGTCACAACCGGAACCTCCACCTCGTATCCTTTGTTTCCAGCTGAAAAGGTTTCGATCTATAGACAGGAACCAATTATCAAGACAGTGAGTATAACTAAAATTTCACAAGCATAATGAACATCAATGATAATTTGCGTTACTGATAGTGAGTTTGCTAGGATGACGATGTACCAATCTATCGAGCTCATCCATCAAGCGCGCGCTATAGAAACCCCAAAAACAAAATTTAAACTTCAATTTGCGAGCAAACAAAAAGGAATATGAAGAAATTGAAATGCAAAAGTGGATCTTTGAGTTTTAGGAGATTGGAACACATAAATCCAATTGTCATTGTGATCCCTCACATCAAAGTTACCTTCATCAAAGGGGAAAATGACTTTTCAGTAGACAGTCATTCACATATCATTATAAAGGAAATCTACTATGCAAGCTAAATTGACCGAAAATAGAGTGTTGAATCTTACCACGTCCGGCAATAGCATAACAGATCTCCTCATCATCAGTGTACAGATGAACGTTGAACAATTTCTTAATTTTCTCCTCATAGCTTGGAAGCTTTTCAAGACAAACTCACAAAAGTCTTGGGTCAACCTTACAATCAAACTACAATCCAAATACTGAATTATCACATGTGAAATTTGATTAGCATCAGAGTGAAAAGATGTGAGCATTACCTCAATCATCCCAATGAAAAATAACGGGTGAAGAGTCAGAAGACCTTGAGCAAGCATAGCCAATCAGTTTCTTCGATGAATCTCCACCACATCCACTGCGAAGTCGGATCTTTGCGAGTAGGTTACGAACCTCTGTTTGATTACGCTATGGATTTCATCTCCTCGCTGACTCCGATCAAACTACAAGGGCAATTATCAAATCGATTGAAGAAGAAAGAGGGATGGAATTTAACCAAAAAACTAAAACCCTAGAAACGTAGAAGAACCCTAAAAAAGCAGAAAAAGGAGATGGCAAAAAGAATTAACCTTATAACGTTTACAATTGGGAAGAGGAGAACTAAGACGATGCTTAGAGGAAGAGGACCTTCGTCTCGTCTCCACAAGATCAATTTGTTACTCCCCTGATCTGAAGTCCTTGGCAAGGCGATTCAAAGGAAGAGAGAAGGGAAGCGTAGAAGAAAAATGGAGAAAGAGGCGGTGTCGTCGTATAGCAGGTGGTGAGAGGAAGACACGTTAGTAAATCGATGACTCATCAATTTAAGGGGCAAAATGGAAAAATAACTATTCATAAGGAGGATTCATGCTTTTAGTATTGTAAGGATATGGCGTAGTCTAATCTATTTTATGAACGTGGCTGATTTTGTCACCTTGATTATATAACATTTGGGGTTTTAGGGGTTTCGATTATACATGAACACTATCATTGTAGAATTTCGCCATTGTAGAGAGTTTCGATTATATTTGTGCATCTCTAGATTTGTGCATCTCTAGATTCCATTTTCACCACTGTAGAGAGTTTCGATTATAGAGAGTTTCGATTATATTTGTGCATCTCTAGATTCCATTTTCACCACTGTAGAGAGTTTCGATTATATTTAACATATAGTTAACAAATAGATACCAGATGAACTTAGTTAGGACCTTGAACACTATCATTGTCGAATTTTGCAGGAAAGAGATGTCCACTGTTTTGCTTGTTAGACATATTTAACATTATTTATCTTTACTCGCAATCTTTACTAGCATTCTTGATCAATTTTGAGTTGTGCTTCTTCTTGATCAATTTTGACAAATTTAGCATTCTTGATCAATTTTGAGTTGTGGTTGTTCATGTTCCAATAGATTTACCTCCTTGAATTTGTAGTTGTTGTACTTAGGATTTTGTGACAGATTTGACAGTATTCATCTACTTGTTGTTGTGCTTCTTGTTGTTGTGACATATTTACCATTCATTATCAATTTCTACTTGTGCCTCTTGATGTTTTGATAGATTTACCTCCTTGGCTTCGCTATTATGATACTTCATGTTGTTGCTGTTGATCTTCTTCATTTTAATTCTCCTATAGAATAGCATCTCTAATTTTAATGACCTTATGTAACTATAGTACCACCTCTAATTTTTTTGAGTATTGTGAAATTATAAAGTGACTGGTAAGGTCGTAGAGAAGAAGTTTAATTGGACTGAGGAGTCAACTAGGACGTTCTTGAGGATTTGCATTGAATATCAAAAAGTCCACGGGGTCGATCAACCATTCAGTTGGGTAGAAATTTCTTCTGTCCTAGAGAATCAGATAGGTAGGAATTGTCCTCCTATAAAGCTAAAAAACAAGTTTGATCACATGAAAAAGCTTTACAAAATTTGAAAAGATTTGAGGCACGGTGAGACTGGTATTGGATGGGACCTTGTCAAAGGTCGAATAACAGCCGATGATGCTTGGTGGGAAAAAAGATAAAGGTATTGCAATTGATGTTGTACTGATTTTTTACGTAAACTATGTACTGCACATTCAATTCCTTACTTCTATTGTTACATGTTGTAGGAAAAAGAGGATTACAAGCAATTCAGAAAGAGAGGTGTGGCAGCTGACCTGGAAGACTTGTGGGAGCAAGTTTTCAGTGGGATTGTAGCAACGGAACAACATTGTGTGACCCCATCTATGGACCCTTGTTTTCTTATACAAGGCGGGGAGACTCATAAAAAACGATGAGGGTGCTGAGGAATTTGCAAATGAGGAAGGTGAAAACAGTGACAGCGAGTTTGGTAACTTAAATGCAATCGACTTCAATGCTCCCGATGATGAGCTTTTGAGAGACATACGGGAACAAATAACTTCACCAAACCCTTCTACCAACACCAAGAAATGTGCTAAAATTGCTTCGAAGTCAGGAAGATCCATACCATTTGCAGTTGGCTCAAAACGTCGTAAGAAGGGTTCTACTAGTGCGCAACTATATAGCGAGCACCTTGCAGTAGTGGAGCAGACCAGCCAGAAAATGCTCACATTGTTTGAGGCAGAAGCTGCTACATCTGCAACACCTCAAGAAAAATGTACATTTCAGCATGCCATGGAAATACTCGAAGAGATGGTTAAGGAGGAGCTTGTCGAGGAAGATTCTACTTTGTGGTGCTTTGCTACTGCTCAATTGATGAATGAAGCATTTAGGAAGATGTTCATCAACATTCCACAACATTCCACGTCATGCTGCGAGGCTAGCCTTTCTTAAATACCAATATGTTGAAATCAAGGGTGTCAGTCCACGATGAATTATAGTGTTGAGTGTTTTTCTCAATCGAACCTTGGTAGTTTATGTTTGTTTTTCCCAAATGAATTCTATTGTTGAGTTAATGTTGAGTGTTAAGTGTTTTTCCCATTTTAACTGTTAAGAAGGTTTTATGATTGATTGTAATGAACGATTGTGTTGGTTTAATCATGATCAAGTATCTAATTTGATGGATGCTTGCTTTGCTTATACCGTCCTATTTTTGCTATCATTTTATTTTGTGAAGATATTATGGTCCTTCTTGAATGATCTCCTACTGTTCAATTGATTGCAGAAGCGAAGAAAAGGCTCAAAAGACGCCAAAAATAAATGATGTTTGCAAACTTATGGCTGAAGATGAACAGTTCACTATCGTCCATGCATTACTTCAGTCACATACACAAAGAACCATGTTATAATTCAGAATTTACAGGTTACAAATGGATGAGGCAAGTGATAGATGCAAATTCCAGCGTTAGATGTATGAGAGCGTTTAGGATGGAGCCAAAAGTTCTACAACGTTTATGTGACGAGTTGGAGACAAATTACGGTCTAAAACCAGGGCGTGACATGACTGTGTTGGAGAAGGTGGGTATTTTGCTGTACACATTAGCTTTGGGGATATCAAATCGAGACGTTTGTGAGAGATTTCAACGATCCGGGGAAATAATCAGTCGAACAATACACGAGGTTCTAGATGCAATCACAGGAAGGTCAAGGGGGTACTCAGGACTTGCAAGGGATCTTCTACGACCGCGTGACTCAACGTTTTCAAGCACACCTACACAGATTTTGGAAAATGAAAAGTACATTTTTTTCGAGGTGTGGACTACAACTTCTAATAATATGCACAATAGAATAGTTAGGCCTATAAGATTCATAAGTTTAACCACTATATGGTGATATGTGATCGTAATTACAGGGGTGCATAAGATGCATAGACGGAACACACATTGATACAACGATCCCTGCAAAAGAGCGGCTGCTTTGCAGAAGAATAGTTGTTGTCAAAGAAATCATGGGAACCCACTTTAAGTTGTTGTCGAGGCCTTGGCAGCAAAATGGCTTTATTAGTCCCAACTATGGGAACATACCAGCACCGCCTAAGCAACGAGGGAGAAATAACAAAGCTGAAGTGCTCAGAAGAAAGATGGAGCAAGCTCATAAAGAACAAGCAGATAAGTTTGCAGAGATTGCTGCTCCTAGTGGACTGCTTAAGGGATTGATCCTCGTACACATCAATATAACCTTGCCTATGGAAAGTAAGCACCTCACAATCGTCAAACGTCAAAGGATGCACATGCCCTTCCTTATGAAGAGTATGATGATCCACTCCTTAACTCAATCCATGACATATCTTTTATATTTCAAGGATGGTCAAGTAGATGGTTGAAATTTTTCTTGCCTGCTTGTATAACTATTATGTGTTAGTCAGTAGGTTTGTAACTGTGTCTTTGACAATTGGCATCCCCTCTTCCTGATCCACTCCTTAACTCAATCCATGACATATCTTTTACATATCTCTGCTCAGCAATTCAATGTGTAAGCGCCTTAACTCCCCTCTTGCCGTCTTGAATCTGTAGGCTATTATGTGTTAGTCAGTAGGTTTTTTCTTATGACAGCAAGAGCATTAACTCTCACTTTTGTAACTTAATCAGCTCCTAATTTTTCTTCTTATGACAGAATCTGTATATGTGCTATTCTGTACGCTATTCTTATGACAGAATCAACTCCTAATTTTTCTTCTTAATCAACTCCTAATTTGTAGGCTATTATGTGTTATGACAAAATCTGTATATGTGTTGTGTTGTGACATCAAGCCTTAACTCCAATTTTTCTTCTTATGACAGTAAGCCTTAACTCCCACTTTTATTTTCTGTTGGCAAATTAATTGGTTCCAACTGTGACACTTGGAGCGGGTAACGGTCATCAGAGGATCATAAGTCACTTTCTTTGTATAAAAAGTGACTTGGTTTTTCATGTTTACTTGTCAATGACAAGTGAATAGCTCATACAGTAGCTACTTATGAAACGTGAGTATAATAAATGGGAACCCACTATAAATTGGGAAATCATTTATTGTACTCAATCACGTAAAACAGAATGGATTCCCCATCTAACTTCGAATGGAATGACCAAAACTCAATAGTCTTGTTGGAGATTTGTGCTGAAGCAGATTCTAGGGAGACTGAGTTTGAGAGGGGTTCTTATAATTGGCTAACACTTGCTGCTGAATTTTGTAGGAGAAGTGGAACAAATGTTCCACCGGTGAGACTACGCAGTAGGTTGTCTTTGCTGAAAAAAGAGTTCGGCATTTGGAGAAGAATACTCAGTGCTTCCGGGGCTGCTCGTGACCTTGAGACAGGAGAGGTCATAATCCCGGATTCTTGGTTTACTAATAACAAGACGGTTAGTTGTTTTTCACTTCCTATAACCTTACGTTCTTCGTATTATATTTCAAACAACATATATGTGCGTGTATAATGTAGGACTTTCCATGTTGTCAAATTTTCCGCCGGAAACAAATGAATGTCAACGTGGAGAAATGGTGTGTGGAAGTGTTTCTTTAGTATCAGTATCGTTGGTTGTTACGCATTTGTTTGTGTCTCATAATCCATGTAGTTGGAGGGCTTTTGCGTGTTGTGAGGTTTGTCAGCTACCCCTTGTTTACAAGGGGTGTTGGTGTTTTCAAAAGGGCATGTAATTAGCCGGGTTGTTAGTACTTATGATGTGTTTGTGGTACTTAGGATGTGTTCAAGGTACTTATTATCATGTGTTTGATTTAAATATTTTTAAGTGTTTATAAATATCAAGTGTTTGTATCAATTTCGGTAGTTTTAAATAGCAAACATCTGTAACACAAACATACACGATGTTCAAACATACAATGCCAGCAAAAGTTATGTCTTAACCATGTTCAATGATACCTTGGTTTTAGTTCGAACAAGCCCCAAAGAAACATATGATGTTCAAAGTACACATGAGATGTTCAACTAGCGTTGTGTTAATCCTAAAACATAATATCATGAGCAAAACACAATACAAGCAAAAGAGAAGCAACCAATAGGTATTTGTAGAGACGTCTTGCGGAAAGTGCGTGTTTTGTACCAATGATCTTGCATTGGTCGAGTTCAATAGAAAGACGAATGTTGGACACTTGTAGTGCAGTCTGGTGCTCGATCAAGCGGTTGATTTCTCCATTACTTTGTTGGCTTGCCTCGTCTGTAAGTCGAATCTGTCGATGAGCTGTGTCAAGGTCATCTTGCACTCTTGCTAGTCGGTCCCTCAGATCACGTGCTATCTCTTGTATAGTTCTCACCTCTGGATTGGAAGAATGCTCGTCTATCAACTCGTGATTGGTTATTTCAAGTAAATCCTTCAATGACAAAGGACAATAGTAAGCATCACATAAGTAATAAATCATAATAAAATGTATTAGTGTTAATGATATTCATAAGTGGCACAATGTTATTTATCTCATAGTTATGCATAACAAAAATGGGCAAAAATTGAAGTTACTCATATTAACAGTGCAGTTAAATTTCAGTCAAGTGAGTGTTCTGACTTTTATTTGGGTTTGTTATACAGAGAGAGATTGAAAGAGAGGGAGACAAGAAAACAAATATATATATATATACACACACACGATAGTCCGGGTTTGTATATCTACTAGTAGTAGATGAGCTCTCGGAACCCCAACCCCAAGATGCGTAGTAGCCATCAAATACTTGGTCGTTGTTGTCGAAATCCATGTCCTCTGTTGCAAAATATTAAACAGGTGGAGCATATTACAGTTCATAACACTTTCATAAATGCATTAAAAAATCTAGCAAGGTTGATTATCATTTTCCTAAACTACTGTAATCTATCCAAGTTTAAACTATTGCAGTCTATCTTTCATCTTCAAGTGGAGCATATTACAGTTCTAAAGTGAACTTTAAAATATTAAGCACATCACATATTATTGTGAACTAAATTAAACTCAGAAGCAAGCATAATTATGTCACAAGTGTAAGAAAATAAACTCAGAAGCAAGAATGCCGGAACTGTAAGAAAATAAACTAAGAAGCAAGCATAATCATATACACTAAATTAAACTCATAAGCAAGCATAATCATATACACTAAATTAAACTCAGAAGCAAGCATAAGCATGTCACAACTGTATATGCAGTTGGGCATTGCAAAGTTCATGTAGATTTACCAATTGGAAGATACCAATGTTAAAATGCTATGCACAACACATGTACTAACTCCAACCAATTTTAAGAAATTAAACTCAAAAGCAAGCATAAAATCAACTTTTTAACTACTGTGTAACACCAATGTATGTAAGAACATCGCTTCAGCTGTTAAGACCAAGGTATGTGTGTAATGTTCTTCAAAATAGTCATTTTCTTAACTACTGTGTAACACCAAGCAAACTGCATATACAGGTCACAAATGTATATGTGTAGTTTCCTCATTTTATATGAGGGAAATGGTCATTTATAATGAGGATAGTAACACAATAAGAAGAGTTGAAAAATGGTCATTTTCAATGGAAACAAAATCAACACACATACACCATAGTTGCAAGACAGAGAATCAACAAGAACTAACTCCAATTAGAAGAGGTCTCCAATCTAAATAAAATGAAGCTGATAAAGCTGTATCCAAGGTCTCAAAGAGCTAATTCCAACCAAGAACCCATTCCTAATCCTTCTCACTTGTTAGTTAACATTGGATTCACAAGTTAACTCCAACCACCTAAACTAATGTATGGGTTCGAATCATGATAAATTCTTGTTGTATACAAAATCAACAATCACACATAAACCATAGTTGCAAGACAGAGAATCAACAAAATCTCTTAAAAACTAAACTAATCTGAATGTTAAAAACTAAACACAATCTTTCATCAACTAGTAAATAAGCCATAACACAATCTTTCATCACACATAAACCATAGTTGCAGAAGTGGAAGAAAACTACAAACTACAAACTTGTTTTCCCATTTTCAATGGGAAAACAAAGTCAACAATGGGGCATTGTAATTGACCGGCATACAACAATGAAATTCAAGATTCACAGTAGCCACACCACAGTCTCAATAAATTCGGAGTTCAAGTGAATCCTAAATATTCAAGATTCACTGAGAATACTCGAACAGAATCAACGAAACTCATCAATCAAAGTATTAGGGTTTACATACAAAATGAGAAACAGGGAAAATCGAAGATTTTAGAGAATCGAAGAAGAAATACACGAAGAGGACAGAAGATTACCTTCGATTGGCCAAGAAAAGATGGTTTTCTTCTACAAACAAGTTTCGTAGTTGAAGGAAAGATAGGAGGAAGATGAAGAACGAGATAAAAAAAACCCACTCATCAGTCAGATAGTATTGTGTTCCAGGGGCATTTGGAGAATCGATAAATTCATCAGCTCCCATAAACTTACCCTGGGGAGCTGATGGAAAGCCCAAAAATTTCAGCTGTCATCAGCTACCTTCAGTTGCTTAAACTTCTTTCAGCTGCGCCTCCCAAACACCCTGCAACTTTGCACAGTATAAAGCATCAGCTAGTATAAGCTTCAATAAGTTTGCTTCAGCTGATGCTAAACGGGGCCTAAAAGGATCTTAAAATTATATATATATATATATATATATTCAAGTTAAAAGGACTCAGGTTACAACTAAGAATGTGATAAGATATCGGTTATTCAATATGATATATTTATTTTATATGTTTAATTGTTTAACTAAATGAATACATACGAACCTTTAATTACTTTGATCAAAAGGTTGTGAGTCCTACTAGTCTAAGTTTTCTTTATATGATCCAAATCTATTTACTATATATATTAGGATAAATATTTGAAGACAAAATGATTAGTTTCTGATTTAGTAAATCGACCGTATGATGAGCAAATTAGAAATTGGTAATAAGAAGAAAAAAGTTCACAACTCAAATTCATTATCAATTCTCCCTTTATAATTATCCTCTTACATGTGAAAAGATTAAGCCTAATCATACTCTCATGTTGCGTGATTAAGTGTTACTAATCTCGGCAATCGAATTTTTAAAATATTTTAATTAATGGCTTAATGGGTCCTTGTTCGTCCCAATATTAATATCTTTAATTGTTTAATCTACCACACAAGGGCACTTGTATAGTGCTAGACTCCTAGTCGTATTTATTTTTAAGTCAATATGGTCCATTACTATATTTTATGGGTCAAAAGTTTGAAAATTATTAATGCAAATGGATACATACGAACATGCTGATATCACATTTTTAAACTATACTTAAATAAACTCTCATTACAATGTTGTAGGGCGTGTTTAGTAAAAATGCGGTTGTGATTGTGGTTGCGATTTTAGGAAGGTTTGTTTTAAGATTTGTGGTTTATTAAAAAACTCGTATACGTGTTTAGTTAAAGGGTTCGAAATTAGTTTCGATTATAGGTAAATACCAAATTACCCCAGCCATCATTTACGCTTCACCCTAATTTCTTTCTTCTCCTGGAGAACGGTTGTTACCTTGAACGATTTGGGAAGAAATGAAGGGAAAGGTTTGGGTTACTCCATTGTAATTTCAATTGGAATGTGGGAATTTACTATTAATATAATTGAGAAGGCTAGGGTTTTGATCGAGAGATAAGGAAGAGTAAGATGAACAACAATTTCATCTCGGGGCTATGAAACAGCTTCGTCTAGGGTTTTGATTTGGGAAGAAATGAAGGAAAAGGTTAGGGTTTCGATCTGCGGCTTCGCCATCTTCGTCTTATTCATCGTCATCTTCGTCGGCTTCATCATCTTCAACCGTCTAGGGCTTCGTCTAGGTTTAGATTTGTGAAGTGATTGAGGTTGTTGAGTCTGGAAGAAGAGAGAAGGACAGAGTTGAGAGGAATATAGAGGATACTCACACAAATCTCTCAATTCTCCTTAGAGTGCAACTTCAAGCTCTGTATTGGCCCCAATTTTTTATTTGTGGTTGTGGGGAAGAAGGGTAGAAAAGGAACCACAACTACAAACATTCAGGAATCTCTCAAAACAATAACCACAACCACAAACATGTTTAAAACCACAATCACAAATGCAACAATGAATTTCAAAACTAACTAAACGCCTAATAAATAATACAAAAGTGGAACTAAATATAAATGATGGAGAAGAAACTCTAACTAAATAGGACCGTAGTCTTATTTAAAGTTTTTTTTTATAAATTAAATATTTTTTACTATTAATTTTATAAAAAGATCATTTTCTCGACTTGAGTTAATACTCAAATGAGTTGCTATTTGCTAGGTACGGTTATATATTTACAACTTAAAAAATTGCACTATTTTTTACATTTTAAAGATTTTTTAAATATAACACGCAACCTCAATGTAGGTTGTGACTTCTTGAGTGTCCCTCCCCTTTGTCCTTGTTGTATGACCTAAGCGCCCACCTAATTATGACGTAAAATTTACATATTATAAAATTCAATTACTGTGTGTTTCGTTCAGTATAATAAAGTCATAAAATAAACTGATATGTGACCTGGATAAATTAAATTTTTGTAGACAAAACTAATACGTGGCCTGAGATAGATAACTCAAAATAATATAGTCCAAAAAAAGAAAAAAGATCTCATGTAAGTAATGGTAGTTTAATAATATAGATAAACTATTTTTTTAGACTAGCTTTGTAATTGTATTTGTTAAATAGTTTTTATAGGGGTACATGAAAATCAATTAAATAAATGGGTGATGATCGATTTTAAACATTGTATAAATAAATAATTTAAAGATTAAATATGTCATACGTATTTTGGTTTTTATGGCTAAATTGGTAGTATATTTTTATTCACAGCGGATTAATATATGTTATTTGGGTTGTTGACCTACAGTTTTGTGGGTCGTTGACCTACTATTTTGTGGGTTCTTTACCTATATTTTTTGATTTTTGAATAAGTTGAACTATACTTTTTATTTATAACTGTTTTGTGGGTCGTTGACCTACTCTTTTGTGGGTATTTGACCTCTATTTTTGGCCATATGGGTCGTTGACCTAATGTTTTGTGACTTGCTAAATATTTTCAACGATTTTGTTATCTCACATCGAATATTTTCAACGTTTTTGCTATCCTACATCAATTATTAAGTAAGGGTGATAGTTTGAGAACTTGTATGAATAAAGGGGTTTGAAGATTAAACGAATCATACATTTATTAGCCTTTTTGATAAGTTGAAATATAACTTTTATTCATAACGGATTAATATGTGTTATATAGGCCGTTGACCTACTATTTTTTATGCATTGTTAACCTACTATTGTGGGTTGCTATATATTTTCACTGCTGCTTTTGCTATCTCACATCGATTATCAAGTAAGATTGATAATTTCAAAACTTATATAAATGGAGGGTTATAAGATTAAACAAATTATACATTTTTTGGCTTTTTGGTTGAAGTATATAATTTTTTAGGGCAATTGTGGTAACTAGGCTTTTTTGAAAAACTATAGTAGTAACTAAGCTTTTTATTGTTTCAATTAAGTAAAGAGAAAATTATTTAAACAGTACCCCGTCTTTTGGGCTGACTAAACTTTAGTACCCCATCCTTTTAACTATCATAACGGTACCTCATCTACTCACCCCGACCGAAGATTAGTATATACGATACTGTTCATCCGTTAAGTTCACAAATGTCTGTTAAATCTCAAGGGCAAAATTGTCCAACTTCACATGAAACCCTAAACCCCAAATTTCTACCAAAATTCTCTCTCCTCTACGGCCTTCATAGATCTGAGTAACCTCCCACTTCCATTTTCGATACTGTTTGCTTGCTCCATTGATGAATTGGTGAAATCTTATTCAGGACAAGAGTATTAAGCAAACAAAATCTGCATAAAAATGCAATTGACCATGTAAGCAGGTTATCAGGACAATCTCATGAATAAATCAGCACAATCATCTCAATTAATCACTTAGATTGAATTATTTAAGGAATTGAATATGTGAAATCTTATTCAGTTCCGACAAAGAATGAAATTAGTCAAAAGATAGAACATTGAAATTTCAAAGCTAAAACCAAAAACGATAATGGAAGTGGGAGGACTAAACCCAAGAGAGATCGGAAACAACAGGACCGTCAATTCAAGAGAGATCGAAACAATAGAGAAACCGGAGCAGATGAGAAGAAACCAGCGGCTAGAGAATTGAAGGAAGCGGACAAAAAAAAACGAAGGAAGTCAACTCAAAAAATTTTCATAGCAGATGAGAAGAAACCAGAGCTGAAGAATTGAAGAAACCACCGGCTGAACTAAACCGAAGAGAGATCAGAAACAACGTACGGAGAAACCGGAGCTTGAATAGGGACCGTCAATTTAGCCGGTCTATTCTGCTTAAACCCTAAACCGGAGCTTTCATCAACCGGACGATCAATCAAAGAAGAGCCGTCTCCAAAAAAGCTAACCGTTGAGGGAGAAACCATAGCTCCAGCAAGGAGCTGGGAAAAATTATCAAAGTAGATAAGAAGAAAGCAACAGCGGGAGAGTTGAAGAAAGCGATAGGACTAAACCCATGAGAGAACGGAAACAACGGAGAAATGAGCATAGATTTGTGAAGGCCGCTGAGGAGAGAAAATTTTGGTAGAAATTTGGGGCTTAGGGTTTCATGTGAAGCTGGACAGTTTTGCCCCTGAGATTTAAAGACATTTGTGAACTTAACGGATGAACAGTACCGTATATATTAATCTTCGGTCGGGGTCAGTAGATGAGGTACCGTTCTGATAGTTAAAAGGATGAGGTACTAAAGTTTAGTCAGCCCAAAAGACGGGGTATTGTTTAGATAATTTTCTTTTAAGTAAATATACCCCAACCTTTTGTATTTATTCTCAAACTCTACACACTCTTTTTTTTTTTTTTTTTAAGAGTTAATTAGAACACCCGGTTCGATCGGCTTTGCCGATCTACGTCCGGATCGGGTACTAAATCGTGGCCCATTGCTGGGGGATACCCTCCCAATATCACTCTACACACTCTTTTCTCAAGGGGTACATTTATTAAACACAAAACTATAAAAAGCCTAGTAAACCAAATTGTTTCAATTTTTTATTTATAACTATTTGATATTCGTTATATGGGTCGTTGACCTATTATTTTTATAGGTCGTTGAACTACTATTTTGTGCATTTATAGGTTGTTGACCTTTTATGGGTCTGGGTCGCTAAGTATTTTTATTATTTATTCATATGTTGGACTACAATGTATGTAGATGTTTTTACTCAGATTGCTCGTTTAAATCTCTCATTTATCCTAATAACTACTTATTGTCTTCCATCTATTTTTTCACTTACTTTTTGTTGATGAATTCTAAGATATAACCACCAAAATAGTTGACTTTATGTCTGATTATCTTACTAATTTATTTTTATTTTTCATAATTAAATACTCTTTTATTTTAAATTTAAATATTATTTTTATAATATAACATTCATGAATGTTATCTTGAAGTGCAATATTTTAGAACCCTATTGTCATCAACTTGATCCTTTATATTTGAATTTTAAAGTGAACGATAACATGTATATAAACATGATCACAAATATATTTTATAATATTATGAAATATATCTCAATATAATTAATTTTAAAAACACAACATGTATATAAAAATGATCATAAATATATTTTTGAAAAATACCCGCACACAATTCGAACAATAAACTAGTTGGAGCTAAAATACCTTAAATATATTTTAGAATATTACCTTGAAGTGCAATACTCCGTCCTCAGTTAAAAATACCCGCACACGGTGCGAAGTGTTGATCTTAACAATACTCCGAGGACGGCGTTTCCAACCGACAATGTACACCAAGCGAAAATCTTGGCTACCTCCTCCATCAACTTTAGTCCGATCAACCTTATACTCTTGCCTTCTCCTTGACGTGCCGACAACGATCACCACAATCCGCACACCCTTAAAACACCAGACCATTGCGCCATTTCTAAGCCACCATAACTCCACTGGAAAATAATTCACCCACTCTAAATTAATACTAAGTATGAACTTAAAACTTGTTTTATTTCATTAATTAGAATCGTTTATATCGGATAAAAAGTAATAAATAAACAATTTATTAATAAAATTAAATTAAGCCATTATCATAATAAATCTATCAGTTAATATAGAAGTTTACATGTTATAATACGAGATTGCTATTCATACCACATGTTTCGTGCTATTTATACCCGTGCTCCGGCTACGCGTGGCGAACCAGTAGCAATAAGTTGATTTCGTTCAAAAAATATAGGAAAGTTGTTATGACTACGTATGGCGTATGCGTAGTCGCCCATATAAAAAATTCCGATAAAAAAACAAAAAAAGACCCTAGTAATTATAACAAGAAATCATGATACGAATAGCGATTACGATACGATTGTACATGGAAAGTTGAGTACACCAAAAGTAACACTCGGAACATTTTAGAATAACATCATCGCAATGCAACCAGTTTGGATCCTCTGAAATTTGGTATGTAACACCAAATGTGTCTCCAATAAGAATAAGACACATGTATACCTAATTAGACAAATTAGAATTAAACAAAAATTACTTTATCTATTTATTATCCACATGGCAGTATATTATTGGAGACATAGGGTGAGTTACATATATTTGGCTCAGAAGATCCTGATTACGCATGGTGACATGCCCGGAGGATGATCCATGCAATTTGAAATATGTCCCGAAAAAGAATTACAAAAAAAAAAAGCAATTGTTTTTATTTTATTTCAATTTATGATATACAATTTCATTTGCAAACGAGTCCTCAAAGAAAGTGTGAGCTTTCCCTATCATTTAATTCCATATTTAAATAATATAAATCCAAAGGTGTCACGCAAAGAGCACAACCTCCTTAAATACAAGTCACATATACTACTTGGGATGTGGACCCTCTCTTTTTTCCATTGCTCACCCTCATTAAAAGCCTACATTCACGGAGCTACTCCATACTTCATACTAATTACACTAAACCACCCTTAATTTAATACATTTTCATAATTTCACCTATAAAATATTAAAATCTTGTGAAATACTCTACTCATTCCAGTCACCATCTTAGCTTATTGTCACACCAACATAAACGTGACAAAGCTAAATTTCAGAAAAATAATTTACAAATAATAAATAAATAATTAAACTTAAAAAGCCAAAGCCCCCGCCTTGGTAGAGCTCCTACAGTACTCGTACTTCATTTACTTGTATTGTCACTTTCTCTCCAACCTTTCCTCTTTCCTTTTACTTACCAAATTCTCAAATCAATTTCAAAATCCAAAACCCTAAATCCCCAATTTTCCCATCCCTGAGTAGTTGTTTTCCGATGTGGACGCCGGTGGCGCCGCTCATAACACTCTTGACAGCCACCTTCCTCCTGTTTATCACGGCCGTTTCCTCTGCCGGAGATCCAGACGACGTCGCATGTCTCACACACCTTCATGCCTCTCTACAAGACCCAACCAACAGTCTCGGAAACTGGACCGAACCTAACCTAGCTAGCCCCTGCGGCGACTCTGATTCTCGCCTTCGTGGCGCCACCTGCAATAACGGCCGGATTTTTAAGATCTCGCTCACTGGACTTTCTCTCAGCGGCTCAATTTCACCTTTTCTCTCTAACTGTTCTAATCTTCAAGCTTTGGATCTCTCCTCCAACCTCATCTCTGGCCAAATCCCAGCTGATCTCCGTCTTCTTCAGAACCTTGCGGTTCTTAATCTCTCAAATAATCTCCTCTCCGGCGATATTCCTGGTGATCTCGCTTCATGTGCTTACCTCAACGTCATCGATCTCCATCGTAACAAACTATCTGGTCAAATTCCACCTCAGCTCGGCTCGCTATCACGTCTCTCCGCCTTCGACGTCTCTGATAACAGACTTTCCGGCATCATTCCTCCTTCCCTCGCGAATCGCACTTCAACTCTTCCGAGATTCAATGCGTCGTCGTTTAAGGGAAATAAGGGACTTTTCGGGTACCCACTTGACCCGTATAAGCCCGATAAGGGGTTATCTGTTGTGGCGATTGTTGCGATCGGGCTTGGTAGCGGGCTTCTTAGCTTGCTGGTTAGCTTCACTGTTGTGTGTGTTTGGCTTCGGGTAACCGAACGGAAGATGGCCGCTGAAGAGGCTAAAGTTACCCATCTCATGCCTGATTATTAAAATT
>BSUD01000078.1:147996-161473 GCA_033239045.1 Fagopyrum esculentum | reverse complement strand
TGGTTGTTACAGATTTCGTTACTTTTATATAAATTACATTTACTTAGTATGAAAATGCTTCGGGCCTAGTTAGTAGGCTAAAATTTGATAATAGCCTACTTAACAAATTTAACCATTAGACTTTAAGAAGTTTTTAAATCAGATTTTAGAAAAATAGTACAAGACAGACTTAGATACCTATGTCGACGCGATAGACTCGATTTATCACATAACTCGGTCATTAGGTTAACACCAAGTTATCACTTCTTTTCTCCCATATCTTGATCATTTTCTCTTATCATATCATAGACATTCAATCCAACTAGAATTAATCCCATCAATTATTATATTGCCTTATATTATAAGTGATAGTGAATTTGGTGGATAAAAAATTAGTCAAAGTTTGAAGAATATCACCCCAATAAGGACGATGAATGTAGCATATAAAAGAAAAATACAATAAATAGTAATTTATTTACCTTTGTAGTCTATCGTGTTTCAAAGATCCCCGTCAAACATTTTATCTTTGCTGAACACTAATACCCATTTACTCACATTGTGCCGACCATAAACATAAAACAGATACATAGATGGTGACCTGACGCGTTGGGGAGACAATATTTTAAAATAGAGCTCTCACAATTAACGTCATTAAATCTTTTTTTTTTCAAACTAAATTTTTTAGTTAGACAGTTTTTATGTTGATTTTCAATTGAGTTGTTCAAATATTTTTCTTAAATTTAATTTTTGAACGATTGATATCAATCAATTTTTAACGGCTAATTTTATGTTGGTTTCCAATTTGTTTTCTCTTCTTCCGATTATTTCCTTTTTATTTTTATTAAGATCAATCAATTTTTGGACGATTGATAAAAAAATCATTTTCAAATATAAACTACTTGAACGTAACATAATGATAAGCTTAAAAATATTTTAAGTTTTTATTTTTATTAAGATCAATCAGTATTTGGACGATTGATAAAAAAAACTATTTTCAAATATAACCTACTTGAATCGAACGTAACATATTGATAAACTTAAAAACTATTTTAATTAATTTCAATTTTTTGAACGATTGTTAAGATCCATCGACTTTTTTTAAACGATTATTTTTCCGATAAAGGTTATATATCTTTTCAATTTGTTTACTAACTATAAATATTTGTTGTTCTTTTATGTAGAACTAGTATGGACGTGCGTGATACGCACGCGCGCCGTGACTTAAAAACGTAAAATTTATCGTTAAATGATCGGAAAAAAAAATTGTTACCTTCGAATGAAACGTAAAATTAATCGTTAAATGATTGAAAGGAAAGGTGTTATTAGGGATGTCGATGGATCGGATATGGATCGGGGAGTACCATATTCATCCTCATACCCGTTTAGTATAATGCCCCCGTCCCTATCCTCATACCCGTTCGGGTATTGAAAATTGTCTCCATCCCCATCCCCGTTAGATATTCGCTCCCATCGGGAATCCCCGTCCCCGTTTAATTTTTTCCACTTTAAAGTTTTATGAGTTTGCCCCGCAAAATTCTCCGTCTATATCGGATATTCGTCCCCATCGGAGAATTCTCCGTCCCCATATTTTTGTCCTCAAGTGTATTTAGTTTTTCGAATATTTTTTAAACATAGTAAGTGTGGCTAAATCAAGTCCTCAAGTGTATTTAGCTTTTTCCCGTCCCCATATTTTTGTCCTCAAGTGTATTTCTTTTTATTTAATCTAACATATGTATATTCAATAATTTCACTCATTCAAATCACGATCTTTGTAAAAAAAATAGTTTATAGATTGTTGTTTCTTATAATGTTGTAATTTATGTTTTGATTGGTATACATTGAACCGTTTGAGATCTTCTTTCGCAATGTTCTAAATTCTAATAGCCTAAGCTATTTATCATATTGTCACGAATTCATGATGCTTAGTTATAATCCGTATATCGAGCATGTATCTAGATATCGATTAGTAACATTTGAATAGATACAAAAATTGAGATTCAAAGTGATTGGTAGGTGGCACTTGAATGTATAAGATAATTCATCATAAATAGACTCATCGAAAGAATAATTGAAAATGTTTCTAGGCGGCGGACGGATGTTTGCATCGTACATCGAGACTCGTGAATGCTTAAGAATGAACCTTCATGCTTCCTAGAAACTTCACAACGTGCAAGTGAGCAAGTCGTGACACAATGGAGGAAATTTCACGCGGGTGTTAATCTGATATGATCGAAAACTAAATTAATATAGATTGGCATTAACATGCACATAATTTACGTTTATAATATACATTTTAATTGAAATGTTATCCTCATATTTTTCAAAATATATCTTATGTAAGTAGGAAATAGTATGATACACGTAAGTCTTCAAGTACAAAAGTGTATATAGTTTACTACTAACATTTAGTCCATGGTTATAAAATAAATGTCAATTCCTATAATTTTAATATATATTTTAATTTAAATGTTGATATAACTTAGTTTGACGTTTACGACTTACAACGTATTTAATAATTTCGTTAGGGTGTAGTTAATTGTTATCCTCATATGATCAAAAGTTCGGCAGCGGATCGCGAAATCTTGCCAAATTAATATAGGTTAGCACTTACTTCACTTAGCATTAGCATAATTTACACATATAATAATCATACAAAAATATAAACTTGAAACATTTATTAAATACATTTTTTGTACAAGTAGGATTGTAGGAATGAGTATGATACTCTTAATTCATAAAAGCATAAAAGTGTATATAGTTTGAAATTTAAAAATAATCGGCAATTTAAAATTTAAACAAAGATCTGAATTAAATTTCAATTAAACTTGAAACTACAATAAAAGTCTAAAATAAATACAATTTTTTTTGGTTCCCCGTCGGATTTCCCACCGAGTTCCCCGTCGGGGTCCCCCGTCGGATTTCCCGTCGGGTTCGGGTTCGGATCGGGGAGCGGGGCGAATACCCCTATCTTCATCCCTGTCCCCATACCCAAGCGGGGAATCAATTTTTAACTCATCCCCGTCCCCATTTAAAATCCCCATCACCATGACGGGTAATGCCCGCGAATTTCGGGAAATCTCCAACCCATTGACACCCCTAGGTGTTATATTGATATGAATTTGGTGTTACATTGAAATGAAACGTAAAATTATTTGTTAAATGATCGAAAGGAAAAGGTTTTACATTGAAATGAATCTAGAAAAGTGCTATTAAACTACTTAAAGAGCTCGCTTTGTAATTTGAGTACGGGAGAATGAGATGTTTAAATAACCAAGCAAGATTAAGCTTCAAATATCAAAATCACAATGTCGCTCAACATAACCACACAATTTAAGTATCTTAATCCATAAGCAGAAGCTCAATCAACCTAGTGATAAATTCCCTTGGTTTATGAGACGGGTCATGTTCACCGCAGGAAACAATGACTGAAATATTTCATGACATTGATATCAAGGTAGAAAATCATATGAAAAATAAGCGTAGTTATAACAAGATTTTAGCTTAAAAAAATCAGAGGGTAGGGCTTAGTCTACAACTGATGTGGCTTCTTTTACTTCCTTTTTCATTGTCTGTATTGAAAACAGCTAAACTGCATCCCTCAACATGAAATCATACAACAACAAGTCTAAAAATTATATTCAAACACTGTGGCAATACATAGTAATGAGAGAGATTATGAAATAGATTTGTAATGAAAGATTATCCTTTGTCAAAGACAAAACACACACAAAAGCTATCAAAGTAGGAAATGAGTTTGCAACTTCATTTAACCTATGAAAGACAAATCTGAAATAGAAATAAAAAATTATGATATATATATTTGATTCCTCTTTACAATCTAAATATCAGCATTGAGAAAATCTAGAAACCTTATTGACAGTGATACAAGAAAGCAGGTACGAAGGTAAAATGTGCATATAGTTATGGTAGGTAGAGAGTTTAGGACCTTAATGAGTATCTTTCAATGCATCCTTACTTGAAGGTCCATTATATCATCTGTGGCCAAAAGTGTAATCAGACCATGGTTAGAATGTGCATCAAGTCTATATAATCCTTTTGAAGGATCGGAAACTCAGCCTGTAGGGCAATCATAAACAAAATGATTTGGAATAAAATAATGAATATAGCAGAAGGAGACAACAAGTTTAACGGGGGGCTTATTTTTACCTTCATAGCATAGCAGACATAATATATATGGCAATGGGTTCTCCGAGCATTTCTTGTCTATCAAAGAAGTCAGCCTCCATATCAAGTGCAAGAGCAATGATTCTCGCAACTGCCCTAACTACCTTACTAATGTATATGAGGAAGAGAGCAACCACAAGTAACAAAAAAATTCATCAGTACACAAAATATCAAATAAATCAGCATCCACTATAGCACAAGATTGATAGTTCATGAGCACTGCAGTACATTTCAAGTAGAAATATAGGAGATCACCCTACATAAAAATAGGGAAAAATGTATATTCTTGTAGTAATGGGCATCTGTTTCTATTTAAAAAAATTAGTAAAAATATAATATATATATATATATATATATATATATATATATATATATATATATATATATATATATATATATACATATGGCATATATATAGCCTTATAAGATTAGGTGCGTATATCCTACAGATGGCATAAACTAGAGCAGTATCTTTAGTGGGACGAGGTAGGGGTACATTTCCTCCAGTGGTGATGAGTCAGGGACCAGTTTCCGCTGTTGTACTGCCTATGGCAAAGAACGAATTTGAAGAGGCTGATCATGTCTCCATGAGTAGACTCGAGTTTCAAAAATATATGCGCCAAGTATATGAGGCTGTAAAGGCGGGTACACCTACACCAGAATTACCAATATCGGTGAGATCAACTGAAGCTTCCAGATCAAAGAAGAAACAACGGGTTGAATAAGTGAAAAAACTGCTAAGGGAGAGGAAGCAAAAAAATGGTACACAAGTAATTCAATGAACTATATAATATCATGCAAGACATGAAAGACATACAAAATCCACCTGATGTTGGCCAAACATTCGGCCCGTAGAATGGTTACTAATATTTTGGATCTATGGGTACTTCAATACCCATATAATCTTCCTCCTTATAATATTCTATGGCCGGTAAACAAGATAATAATCAATACGTAAACTTTTGCATTATTATGGAGAAACACATAACATAGAATGCTACACAAAGAAGTTGAAACATACAACAAAGTTAAGAAGCAAAATGGTAATACAATATGAGACTCTCAAAGCAAGAGAACAAAAATAACACACGTTAGATTTGAACCACTTTAGAAGCAAAACTTGAAACACAAAAAGTAGTTAAAATATCGGAGCACGTTTAAGAAGGTAACCGGCAAAGATCCTCCTCATTAATAGCCCACATTTTCAACTGCTACGAAGAACCAAAAACGAGAGCGCTTTTGAGAAGATTCTCGCCATAGCAAATCTTATAGACTAGGAGAGGTCAACTTGCCGGCGACGAAAGACTCTCACAAGACTCGCAATCGATCGTCGTCTATTTGTTCGTCTTCAACAGGTAATAGTCAGCAATTGGTTAAACGTGCTCAGATTTCTCGAATCAATTACTCCCGTCGGCAAACGCAGGTATGATTTCATCACAACTTTTTATATGATTTGCTTGAAAAATCAGTTCTTTCGTTAAAACAAGGTTTCGAAAATTCGATATAATGCATGTTCAAGCCTTGATTTGGGATGAAAAAACTTGATTCAAAACAAACAAACACTGTCTCATACTTTTAGTAATTGTTTGGTAAAGGTGACATTTTTTTCTAGATCTGGAAGTTTTGAATCGAAAATGAAGTTTGGGGGTAGAAGAATCCCATATATTTTAAGCTTGCATGTACAAATGTTTACAGTTTTTGCTTGTGAGTAGAGTATGTACATAAATTGATTTTAGAATTTTGTTAGTTATGATTCTGTCTACATTCATAATCTGAAAATTTTGCTTTATATTGTTTGTTGTTTTGTTTATTTCGTGTTTGAAGAATATTGGTCATTGTTAATTTGCATGTACACCAGTTTACAGCTTTGATAGTGATTATGTACACACACTGAATCAGATTTGTTATGTATGAATCCATTTGGTAACAAATATTGATTGTTTACATTTTACAACCGGAAATAGTTAATCTTAGGTGTTATTTGCTCTGTTTGATGTTGTGTTTAGCAAAAATTTTAATTTATGTACACATAGATTGAGATTTCGCGATACACAAGCAGATACTATATGCATTGACAGATATTAGATGTTTTAGATGTGTACATACATTTATGGTGATTTTTTTGACTGACTCTATTTGACAAAAAACATAGATTATGTACAGGTTGGTGTTGAGTTAGATCTGCACATTAGATCAAAGCTTGTTATAATTTACCACATTATTTATATCATTCAATTGACACTGACACCTCTAACTGATATATTGCAATTGTCTGATTACAAGAAAAACAATGGCAAAAAAAAAATGATGGGTATTAAGCCTCACATGAGGAAGCAACCAGATAAATCAGGTGTAGGGTCTTCCTCACAAGTATTTGTAATGATTGATTTGCAAAACCATAAGTAGAAAAGCATGATATGGTAGAACCTTTTTCATGCCTTATGTATACACAATAAAGCATATTATGATTGATTTAGGAAATAATATGTAAGAAAGCATGATATGATAGAACCTTCTTCATGCTTTATGTATACACAATAAAGCATATCATGATAGAACATTGATTATGTGCACAACTAACAATCATCAAGAATGATGTATAACAACCACACTATGCAAACATACACATGTACATCAAACATAATGTATATTATGTACAGTTTTTATTATGTAAATTATATTTATGTGTACACATTTACCAAGCATCAAGCTTTACATAATTTGTTTTATGTACAACATACACAAGTACAGTTTATGTTATATACATAATCCATGAATATACTCAATAATTATTTGCACTGTAATTGTAATAGAGGATGGCTGGCACGTACACCCAAGATTCTGCACGAATGTATGACATCCACACTACCCAGCTTAAGGTGTGCATTTTAATATAAACAAAATAGTTCTCATCTCACATGTACATAAAATCATTCATTCTCAACACTGACTTATGTTGTTACAGTTTACATACAGATGGGATGAGAATGATAAGAATAAGACGGCTAGGATCAACTGCTTCTGTAGGTCAGATATGATACCCACTATAATGGACCGTATGAGCGAGGAAGACAAGACCAAAGTAAGGAACGGACCCTTTGCTCTGTTAATTCATATGAGCACAAGGCTCAAGATGAGCAATCAAGTAATACACTACATGCTCATGAGAGAGGTGAAGACAAGGAGAAAGCATTCAATGTGGTTCGGCATTAACAATGCTCTAATTAGATTTGGACTAACAGAGTTTTCCGACATTACTGGACTGAACTGCTCTGACGACTCTAGCCATTCTATTGATGATTTACCAGATGTTGATATGAAGAGGGTGGGTGGGATTGAAAGATGCACAACCAAATATTTGGAGGAGATATATGCAAGAACACCGAAAGAGTCATCCCAAAAAATAAAAATGTCTCTAATGCTGCTCATTGAAACAGTGGTCGTTGCAAAGGACAAAAAAACACAGGTTTACCAACAGACCATCAACATTGTCAATGATATGGGTATGTTTGATTCTATCCCATGAGGTCGTTTGGCATTTAACCAGACAATGAGGTTCCTCCAATCCTGTGATGCCGGCAAAGAACGACCTAGTGGAGGGTACAATATTGGAGGGTTTCCCCTTGCATTACAGGTTTGCACTTTCATATGTTTTTTTATTACATATTTATATAACTATATTGTGTATACATAATTTACATAAATATTTTTTGATTACATATTTATATAACTATACTGAATGTTTAATGCTTCCTATAGATTTGGTTGTTTCATTTTGTACCAAAGCTTGCACAATATTACGCAAGCATTAATGATGAGGAGGCGGAACCAATGTGTCTGCGGTACGTCTTAAGATCTGGGAAGTCTGGCAAGCCGTTCCCCGGATACGCTGAGATAAAGGGTATTGTGGATACCCTAAAGAAAGAGAACATCAAAACTGTTGAAGGACTCATTGAGAACGATGACAGTGATTGGTGGCCAATTGAGGGCGAAGATGCTAGGCTTGACTTCCTATTCGATAATGGATTTCAAGATGCAGAAGTAAGTGAATCCTAAAGGGGAAACATCCAGGTTTGGATTCAATACATTTTATTTACAAAATATTGAAAACTGTCCAAAATCGATTCATTTATGTGTTACTTTTTCAAATATAGGGCTGGTAGCCCTAGTGTTGTTATCAGAAACATTGGTGATATTGATTCAGATGATGATTCATTTGATGATCCACCTAAGAAGAAGGGTAATATTCAACACAATGGAATATATGTACATAAGTCTTATTGTGTATGAATATCTCTATTTTTTTATATTAAAATGTAACAGAGGTGGACAAGCAAAGCAAGAAAAGAAAACCAGATGCAAATATTCCAACTGTCCAAACAAAAAGGTTTGCATCAGCACATGATATATGTACCCAATTATATAAATCGATTATGTGTCTAAATATTGTAACTTGTGTAGGGCTTCAAACATGTCTTAATACACAAACACATATAATGTACATAAGTTTTATAAATATTAATAATACACAATATAGGGCGTGTACAAGATATTGAAGGAACTGTTTAACATATTTTGTATGTAATACCCCAAAATTTTTAATTCCCTTTTTAATACCCGATCAAACCGGATACCGATCCGCCAACCTTTATTTTTCTTAAATTAAATAAAACAATATTAAATTTTATCATTTTATGTGCCCTTGATTCACATAAAATGATAATTAGGTAACCCGTATAATAATTCCGTACTTTTAAAAAAAAAAAACCGAAGAGCGGTTCCGTGCGAGTAACGATTTTATTTTTTCAGCCCATCATCTAATGGGATGAGAAGGCCCATCGAATTAGCCCATTTTATACCATATTCCGGCCAGCCCATGACTTAACCCTAAACCCTAATTATTAACCTAACCTAATCTGACTCCCTAATCCTATTCAACGCTAAACTATCTTCCTCTCTGCCGCAACAATTCCTTCTGTAAACCGATACACCAACGTAGCAGCAACTCACAGCAGCAGTCCGAAGCAGCCACAACAATCGTTCAACGCAGCAGCAGCCCACACCAACCATCCAACGTAGCAGCAGCCTCACATTTCCCTTTAGGCCGCCGGTAAGACCTCGTCCTCTCTCGGATCTTCTCCCTCACTTCTGCACCAATGCAATCTAACCTATACGAACAGCCATTGCAGTCTTGTGTTGTCCCAGCCAACGCAGTAGTCCAGCCGACGCAGCAGCCCCTTCTGCAGCCCCTTCTACAACCAGTAGAACACACCAGGATCCTTACCTTGACCCTATGCACGCCTCCAGCAATACGTGATAGCCTACTGCTCAGCCGGCTGCAATCAAAGAAGGGTAAATCTGCTCCTGCTGTCCACTGCACTCTCTTTCAGAATAGACAATAATCATATGTTTGTGCCCTTTAATCTAATACAGTACTTGGGAAACCTATTGCTTCTGAGATCCACTTTGGACTAGTTTTTGTGAGAGCAACAACAACCGGCTTTCACTGTTGTGGGTAAGTGGACATAACCTTCAATCATAGTACCATAATGTTGTATAGAGTATGTTGTCGGAGTTTGATGAGTAAGGATGGAAGTAAGATAAATGTGTAGTCGAGCTAAACATAGAATAGGTTGGTTTTTGCACTCAAGATCTCTAAGTTGAAATAAGGTACATGTGTTGTCAAAGAGAATCGAAGTTAGAACCTTCTGCACACCTTATAATTCAGCTTTGACCTGCTGACTTTAGGACCTAATTTCTATAGCTTAGATCGAGAATCCACCGTTGAATTTTTGATATATTGTAGATTGAAATATGTAGTTTAATGTGTTAAAATTTGGGAGAAAGTCAACGGTCGTATTAGAACTTATAAGGACTCAAAGTATGACAGTTGGGCTGTTTTTACAGCAGAGGAAAATTGGCTAAGTATGGGATTTTTTTTCAGCTTTTCTTTTCAACTTGGGTGATTTATGGGAGAATTGTAGTTGAGTATTTTTTTGAGAGATCTTTACCCCTATGTTTAGTATGCATATCATAGAGGATCTAGGATTTTATTTCGGAGTTTCTATAACCTTATCCAAGCTGCGTATATGAACCCAAAATCAAGCTTTAACGACTTTTGTGTAAATTAAGAATGTTGGATAACTCTTATAATCCTTACCAAACTTTTCAATGAGAACTAGATTAGGGACATAGGTTCTAGAAGAGAATTTTAGAACTAAACGATAGGCTTTTTCGGAGTTTTCGGGATCAGGGGCAAAAGAGTCTTTTTAACTTAAGAGAATCTTTTTTCCGTAATTTCTCTTCATGAGATTGTACAACTTAGAAGTTTATAACTTCTAAGAGTATGGGATGTGATTTTGATCCACGTGCCTTGCGTGACAGGCGTTTGAGTATCTACGGTTGCGGACCGAATTGAGAATTTGAGAGTTGTGATTCGATTCAGGTAAGTCTTTGCGACTTACTTAGCTAGTTTCTGGATGTTAGTTGGGTGATAATAGTCTATCTCAACGAGCGGAGGCCGTAGGACGCCTCCGTCTCTACATGACCTGTAATATCTATATTTGGTATTTTAGTTTAATTTAATTGTAAGAAATTAAATAGTACTTAAATTAATTTTAATTAATTAAATTTAAATTGTATGAAATTAATTTTAATTAATTCAATTTAATCTTACTATTTTAAATGAAAGTAAAAGTAATTAAACAAGATTAAAAGGTAAATGAATAAATTTATTTTATTTTTATTCCATTTTATTTTACAATAAACTAATTGTATGAAATTAAATAGTAATTAAATTAATTTTAATTAATTCAATTTTAATTTAAATTATAATTTACATTAATTACAATTAAATTGATTAAATTAATTAAATTAATTATTATTAATTTAAATTTAATTTAAATTAATTAATATAAATTATTATAAATTCATAATTTACATCATTTAATTAAAAGTAATTAGGATAAAGTAATTACATTTGTTCAAATTGTATTTATGTCATTTAATTCAAATAATTTAAATTAATAATTTATATCATTAAATTAAAAATAATTAGGATAAAGTAATTACATTTATTCAGATTGTATCTATATCATCTAATAATTTAAATTAATTAATCTAAATTATTATAAATTGTAGTTTAATTAAATTTTATATTCCTTAATTTATTTAATTTAATTTAATTTAACATAAATCAATACATTGGAATGCATTATAATGCATTCCAATGCATTTTACGATGTACAGTGGCTCCACGGTTTCGCAATGCGTGACCGTGGACCACTGTTCACCGTCTTCGACAATCCGCCTTCAATGGCGGATTGTCAAGCCTTAAATCCGAATCATTTCACAATCGTTTTCTCAATCAACCTAAAACTAACAAAATCAACAACAATCTAATCTATTCTCCTCAATTTCATACTCAATTACGAACCCGAAAGTAAAAAACGAAAACCGAACAAAATCGAAACAAAAACCGAACAAAAATCAAACGGTACCTCTCTCGGGTCGTGTTTCCGCTTTTGAAATGTCCTTCCTCCGTTACCGTCTTTATCCATTGTTTGTTTTTGTGTGAAATGGTGAGAATGATGAGATTTTGGCTTTCGTCTTCTCGTCTTCCTATCGCCTATTGCTTTCGAGTTTTTGTTTTGAATGAGGTGCATACGGGATGAGATCTCGTAAGCGCTTTTAGGGCTAAAACTGTCACGGTTATGCAATACGGTCACGCATTGTGTATGCGTGGTGCATATACGAAATCTTGAACCGTGCGAATACGACTTCCGTTAAAAAATTGTGTACAATTATATTATAAATGGAATATGGGATGTGAAAAAAAAATATATAGACGGACGGTACATGATTTAGTATACAAATAGAGTGCATAAATAGAATTATAAACGGAGTGGGACGTAGATAGTCTAGGGCTTAAAAGTTCTAAACCGGGTTCAGCCCAGTAAATAATCACCTACATCCAAAATTTAGAGATAACGAGGCCCACAAAATGTAATTAATCCAAGCATTAGAAAAACAATTGGCGGTGGGTTGGTTTGGGCACAATACGGTGGTCTTGATTTGTTTTGATTCTCAGTTAAAATATTTCCAAAAACAGCAACTAACTTTAATGGTTTTACACCAACCATCCATCTCTAACAACCCTTTTGTTGAAAAAGACAAATAATTTTAAAGAAAAGTACAAAAAAGGGCTATAAACTTTCCTTCTTTTCCAAATATAGCCCATAGTATTAGAGATTGGTGTTTTGCGTTACAAACTTGTTACTTCTATTTCGAAGCAAGCTTGCTCGCCGACCTCTTTTGAATATCGAATGCTTATAACGTATTCATGTGAGATTCTTTGTGAATCACACACATGTGTTCGCAAAATTTACGCACCGCATATTTTGATTTTTATACACGGGAAATGTTTCGTTTTTCGCCTTTGACCCCACATTCACGAATTTTAACAACCATACCATTCCAAAATTACTATAATTGTGAACTATATGTACAACCCTTATATGGGTTATTCGGATGCCAAATTTTGCTCACATTCTTACTTAGATATATTTTGTTTGTGGTGATGGTTGATTGAAATAAGGACAATTTTCATAATGGGATAAAGATGTGTAAAGCATGAAAAGTATTACTTTTGGATGCAAAAACAAAAACGAATTTTCTTTGGTCAAGGGAGAGGAAGGTGAGGGAAGGAATTGTGAAAGTTCGACACAAACGGACTATTGATTAGGGGACTATTGATCGGGGGTTGTGTGCATATGAGTGCACATGGGTGTTAAATCAAGCCAAACATAAGCTTTGTGGAGTTTCATTCTAAAACTAATTGGGGATAAGAAGATTAATCTACTGACTGATACGCCCTCGGATGGCATCGTCATCCGTGTTTCCGGCTAGAAGAACCCGACACCATTATGAAGACATTTAAATATTTCGGCTATTTAATAATTGGCTTTTTGTATTCGGAACTTAATTCCGTGACTTAAATTCCGACATTTCATATTTTAGGCTTTTCATTTTTGGAACTTGAATTCCGATTTTTAATTTCCGTCATTTATGTTCCGAATATAAAAAGTCAACTATTAAATAGCCAAAATATTTAAATGTCTTCATAATGGTGTCGGGTCCTTCTAGCCGAAAACATGGATGACATTACCATTTGAGGGCGTATCACTGAACTTATATACAAGGCTCAAAATGTTCCAACTTTAGATGTGTAAACTTATTATCTCTAACAAAAATGAGGTGATAAAAATGGGTGATACTCATCAATAGAACTGTACAAATTCGGGCCGTCCAGCCC
>BSUD01000078.1:136088-147709 GCA_033239045.1 Fagopyrum esculentum | reverse complement strand
ATATATATATATATATATATATATATATATATATATATATATATATATATATATATATATATATATATATATATAAAATATTGTTTTGAGTGTCACGCACTCTAATTTTTTTATTTAGTTTGTTTGGAGTATTTTTGACGAGTTATACTCATTTGTAATACAAGATTGTACGACTAACTTGACTATAATGGTACTTACTGGTTTTTTTTTGTATTTGGATTTATTCATTTTTGTGTGTTGATTGTTATTGAACTTGTTGTAGTGCACTGGACAAGTATTATTGGATTGAAAGTGTGTATTAAATTCATTAAATTACTTGTTTTGAACAATAAATATCAAAATAAAAAAAACGCACAAGCAAGTACATATGGGTCATCCGGCCAGGCCCGGTAGCCCGCCCGCTTTTTACATGGGTGGACATGGGCAGCGTTTGTGGCCCGGACAAGCTGGGCCTGCCCGCACCTTCCGATTAGAATTTTTAGGTATGTCCGGCCCGAGCCCGGATTTGTACAAGTCTACTCTTTAACTTCATAGAGGTAGATTATTAGAACGAACGAGGATGAAGGTAATTAAAAAAAAAACTATTATTTTTAGAGAGGTATTAGGTCATGGATTTCGTAAACGCACGACGGTTACAGAATTCGTGACCGCCACGGTCACGGGTTCCGTAACGGTTTATTTTTCTCTCCTTTTTTAGACATCACAGTGACAAAACTCGTAACCGTGATGGTTTCAGTTTTTTTTGGGGTTAGAATTCACATAGAAAATTATCACGGATCCGGAACCCGTAATCGTGACGTTTACGGATGCATAAAGAAAATCATCACGGTTATGGAACTCGTAACCAAGGGTTCGTAACCGTGAAAAATTGGTCACGGATTCGGATCCGTGTTACAGAGTTGGTATCAGACCCGTAACCGTCACAGTTATGAATTCCGTAACCGTCATGCATTTGTGAATTTCATCACCATGCGTTTACGAATTCCGTATTTTTACTATAATTGCATAATTATTACTACTTTATTAGGTTAGATTGTTAAATGAACTATTTTATCATTATATAGACAAAAAGGCATACTTCCTTGTAAGCCAATTTCAATATATCTATGTGTCGAGCTTTTAGTATATGTGAAGCTCACACGTACACGACCTTCCGTCGTTATTTAATACATATGATCACCACTACGATTAGTCTAACCACCGATTTGCGATCACATATTTTGACTTCCTATAAAGATAATGTAATGTTAAATCCGGTATGTTAAAGTGTCTAATAAGTAACGTTCTCCTACTTGTGTGGCACACAAGTATTGAAATGTGTATTATCACTCATGGACGTAAATAATATAAATATTAAGGCCCGTTTGGTTCCAATCCAAAAACGGAAATTTAATGGAAGCGAATTTAGTACATATGAATATTCTTATTTATGAAATTTTATGGAATCATTTTCTAATGGTTTAATGCATAATGTTCTTATTTCCCCACATTTTGTTTCGGGTATAAAAAATAATCAAACTCTACTCCAATTACTTCAAACCAAAAGGAATGATATCAAAAACTTTCATGAATAAGGATATACGTATAAATTAGATTCATTTTCATTTCGTTTCCGATTTCGTAGTTAAAATCAAACGGGCTTTAAAAGTATACTGTCGGTGAATCACTCTTTTACATCAATTATTTTTTTTAGAAACAATTTGGTTTACTAGGCTTTTTCTAATTTTGTGTTTAGTAAATGTACCCCTTGAGAGAAGAGTGTGTAGAGTTTGAAAATAAATACAAAAGGATGGGGTACATTTAATTAATTGAAACATTAAAAAGTTTAGTTACTACTCTAGATTTTCAAAAAGGTTTTGTTATCAAAATTGTCCATTATTTTATACACTCGTAAGTACGTACGCATTCTTAAATGAGTCTAACTTTTGAAAACTCTAGCTAGTGTGCATTGCTCAATTAATGGTTCACGTTTTTTTCGTAAGGCTCGTGTTATTTCCCACTTTTTTAACTAATAGATACGTTTCATAAGTAATCAGTACTTAAAAAATATTCATGATTGCGACATTTTTGTTACAGGATTAATAACTTAATTTGGAAATAATATTATTCATGGACAAATATCTATGTGATGAAACTCTATTGAAACTTTAACACAAAACCCGATTGGATCTAGAGTGATGCAACCAATCAAAAAACCACTTTGAATACACAAAGATTTGGTGACGCAGTTCGAGTTAAGCTCTACTATGCGGGATATCGGGAAGGGAGAGTCAGCCCAATCCACTAGACAAATTTACAGTACGAAACCGGTTATAAGGTAGGCAAAAACAACGATCAAAACCAAAACAAATCTAATCAAAGCAAAAGACAAGGAACGAAGGATAGGAGAGAGGTCTCTAAAAACCTTCAAGGTAAATGATATGTGCTTTGAAACAAGCAAGAGCAAGACAACAGAAAACATTCAAGAACACTCTTGTGTGAAGCACTAGCTAGACTCGGATCTATCTCTCTCCAAAATGCACTCGTTGGTTTCTCTCTTTTCTCTCAGATCTAGGGTTTCGAGGAGTTGAAGTGTTTCGGCACGATAGGCTTGGAGAAGACAAGGTAAGCTTAAGTACTCTGTGACCAGAAGCAACCCTCAAGCAACGCAACGTTTCATCACCAACGCAGCGTTTCATCACTTATGAGATCACGTGGTCTGCACATGCATAGAAGACGGACTGGAGTTATATTGGACCCCGATCAACTGGGCCCAAACGCTCTAATTTAGCCCATCGGCAACTCAACCCAAGTACCATGTTCAAGCTTCACCAAACCCGGCCTAACACTTACAAAACTCTAGCCCGCCCTATATGGTTGACTCGAACAGGGTTTAACACTAAATCCTAACACTATGTAGTAGATTAGGGAAAAAGTCGGGTCGGTTCATATGCCCGGATAAACGGACGGATACGGAGAATACCCTAATGCTGATCAAATCAGAAAGTTCGGTCCATCCAGACCGGAAAGTCCAGTCTAAAAGCGATTTTAATTAATTATGTAAAGTATATATAAAATATAAAGGTAGGTGGTAGAGATTTGAGGTAAGTTTCAAGGTTTAATACTATTATGTTTTAAATTTAATATAAATATAAATATTTTATTTTATTTTATCTTAAAAATGATATAGGTCGGAAGCTCAACTAAGACAGGGATAAACAAGACTTTAAGTCCAAATTATGAGTTAGTAACTATATTTTTTAAATCTAACCCGAGTTTAAATTTACCCAAGTCTATTATTACGATTGTCACGTGTTCCTGACATTTAAAGTAAACAATATATTAAAATTACTAAATTGTGTCATGTTATTTTTTCTTACGTGGGATTATTTGGCATTAATGATGATATTTTTTATTTTTTAAATAGGGAAGCAGTTCGAGTCATTAGACGGCACACCATTTAATGGGTCGAAAGGTCGGAAAAATTAACAGATGGACAAACTGTCACGAGAGGTCACAAACTAAGAAAAAATATACAAAATACATCAAAATAACCGAATGTGAAAGAGTCATTAATGATATTAGTTTGTATTATATCACATTATGAGATAATATGATATTATACATTTAAAAATATTATAAGACGCACAAAAGATAGGAAAGCTTAAAGAGTTATATTATATATTAGTTATCTAGTATTATCAAGATGATCATAATGTTTTTATATTCAAATAATATATTTTTTAAAATATACTTATCGAGATCTACCAATATCTATACTGCAGCAGATAAGGTAGCGGACCGGGTCCACGAATAGTGAAAGAAGGCCGCCTAAAAACAGAGGAGGAAACCATATAGGACCCACAGCCAGGGACAAAGCTTGTTTGGGCCCTACTACTTTACGGGCCTCGAATTCGTATATTAAGGTTCTGTTTATTTCCAACCCGAAAACGGAAACAGAATGAAAACGAATTTAGTTCATATTTATATTCTTATTCATTAAATTGTATGTAATCGTTTCTAAAAACTTTCATGAATAAGGGTATACGTATGAACTAGATTCGTTTTCATTCCGTTTCCGATTCCGGGGTTAAAACCAAACGGGCCCTAAATATAAAATAACGAAAACAACTAAAAAATAACAAATATTTTATATAATCAACCAGTAAAACACATATTGACTCCTAACGGCTCTAGACGGCTCTGGTGATGCGAGTATAAATCTGAGGTGTCCACATTTGTTCTCCAGCCTGATTACTTGTGTACTTTCTTCGAAGATGAACGTGTGCTCGCCGCTTTCTGCTGACCGTATCATCCTACTTTCCCGTGAAAATCTCCGTCCTTTCGTTCTTTTTATGTATTTTTGTGTGTTTATTTTTCTATTGTTGTGAATTCTCATGACGGTTTTTCCGTCTGCCGAGTTTTTCTGCCTTTCAATCACTAGGCGGCGTGTTTGCTAGTGTTTCGAACTGATTTCCGTTAAAAAAAAACTAGTAAAACACATGTTTTCGTTTTCAGATAAATATGTTGATTGAATTTTGAGAACAAGTATTTTCACTTTATATTATTTTATTAATACGAAGGTTATTGTTGTGGATTGAGTGAGGGTCACCAATTTACTACTCAAGTTTCTTTACATTCGTATAAAAAGAATTATTAATTTTGTGTTGCTAAATTCTCATGACGGTAAAATTTTGTTCATAAAAATTGTTAGTTTGTTTTTCCTTGTCTTTAGAGTCGTGGACCGTTTGGTTATAACTTTCCAGCATTAACGCGTTAGTAGAGAATGTCCGATTCAAACTCTTTTTTATTTTCTATTTTTTATTTTAGATTCATTGGAAAAAAAAGATCGAGATTTGAAACTCGTGTAAAAATAACAGTTGGAGAGGTATAAAGAAATTGTGATGCCTGGCCTAAGAAAAAATGGCTTAAAAGTTGGGGTGTCTACGAATTCTATAAATCTTGATCCCATTTCGGTTATTTTCCGGTCCGTTCCAATTTCGACGGAATTTTATTCGAAAAATAGAAATTATGTTCCTCTCCATCTCCTCCCATACATAATAAGAGTTTGTAATTTCAATATAACCTAGTGTAATTTCCGTGATTTGTACGAGTATTCTTGTAAAAAAAAATTTAAATAGAAATACTTTTTTATAATTATACTTTCTAATAATTATAATTAAAATTATATTTTTTGATTTATTAAAACGTATTATATTATATAATATTAAAACGTATTATATTATATCCAATCGAGTATATTAGGAAATGAATACAAGAGAAATAATTTATTTATCAAAATAAAAATGTATTTAGACGGTAAAAAATATCTATATTCTCTTTTTTAAATTAGCAATATTTTATTTCATCTTGATTTATATGATAAATATATAGATTTTACTTAATGAGATATAACAAAAAAATAATAATAATAACTATTAAAAATTAAATTATGATAAAATAATACTTTCACCCGATATATAAATGAATGACACGTGACTTTATATGATTTCATTTTTATATAGTGTATATATCCTTGTCTTAAATCTTAGTTGTATTTTGAAAAGTATATACCCACCCCAAATCTATATATACTACTAAAGCAGCACCTATTTTGTACACGTGTCAACCTCTAAGGTCGTCCACATCAGCTTTTTTCAATTTATTTACAGATTTGCCACAACGTATTTATAGATTTGTCATTAATTATTTTATAAGAAAATTTTTTTTATTAGAATTTGTAAACAGTCATCATGTCACGTCAATTTTATTAAAATAAATAATAAAAAAAAATCTACCTATCTTCCAATCAAAATTAACAAACTGATTTATTGTAACTCGATTTGTTGAGAAAATCTAACGCAAATCTTGTAACAAGATTTGACACATTTGTTTAATTTAAAACTAAATCAAATTTTGCTCCTCTATCTAAATCTAAGTAAAAGTGATAAATATTAAGGTATAAATATAATACTCGAATAATAATCTTTGTAATAGAATTTTAATTATGTTTTTTATTTATTTAAAAAAAAAATAATCCTCATATGTTAGTTATATTAATTAATTAAAATAATTTCTACTATAAATTGATATCAAATATATGACGTAGTGAAAATATAATATTTATTTAGACAATTCCGTACAAGGTGCGGGCAGTAAACTAGTTGACAAATATGTTTGTTGATTATAACCTTTCTCTAGACATTTTAAATGAAAAAAAGGCTACAAAATTATTAAGAATTATTGAAAATGTGTACTAGGTTGTTAACTGAGGATTGATCTAATTATGTTTTTAGAGTTTTATTTTGTACGTTTGACAAAAATAATCTTTGTTTTGAGACTTTTTAATATGTAATATCTCACAATAGAAATTATTTTCTGACAAACGTACAATATAAAATTTAACATATATAAATAATAATCCACAATGACGTTTGATTTAAAATGATGTTAACAAAACTGAACACCAACTTGTGAAAACAAATAAGATTTTTGCGATCAACATGACTAACATTTAAAATTCAACCCTAAAATTTAATTTAAAGATTCAATAACTTTAAAATCAAAAAATCAATTTAAACATCCTATGAGATTTGAGAAAAAATTTATACATATTTTTATAATTATGGTAAAAGTTATGTTGCAACTTTCGTTTTTAAGTATGCAACGACTTTTATGACCGATAAATTATGTAACTAATTATTATGAACTATTGAAAGTTTCGACATCGTTTATTTTAGGGTGATATAAACGAATATTTTCATAAGTAAAATGTACGTAAACAAAATGATAGGCCAAACGGGATTGGTCTCATTCCGATTCCAACCACGGTAAGGTCCGGCAAGATTCAATCCAAAAAATACAAAACCTGTCTCAATCCCTTCTCATATATAATAATAGTCGGAAAGGAAAGTTGAATACCTCAATCTCATCCCGCGCTCAACATTACTCAAAAGGATTTATAAGCATCATAACCACTCGCGAGGTAAAAAAATTATTGAGCATAATTCGACTTTTTTTTAAGTACGAGACATTATGCGATTTTTTATTTTACTTTAAAAAAAAGGGTGTTATGGCACGGGTTTCGTAACCGTAAAAAAAAATAAAAAATGCTGACATCACGGTTACGGGTTCCGTAACCATAATGGTGTCAGAATTTCTTTTTCCGTTAGAATTCATGTAGAAAATTATCGCGGATCCGAAACCCGTAATCATGACGGTTACGGGTTCTGTAACCGTGACCTTATGACGGTTACGAGATCGTAAATGTCGTGCCTTTATTAAATCTTGACCCATACGTTTACGACTTTCGTAAAAAAAAATATGTAGATAGTCAATAAAAAAAATATTTTTGTCTATAAAAGTTATAGAAAACATTACTCGATACTAACTCTTAATACTTGTTGGATTTGGTTTTTGCTTTAGGAAACAAACAAAATTTATTAGTTGGACAAATAAAGTTCAACAACAGAACATGCATGAATACGTGTTTTTGCTCTTTTTAGTTACTTAATTATTGTAAAAAAAACCCATAAATGGAGCTTCCTTATTCTTTGGTCAATTAGTGATTATGTAATTATTTTTGAAAATGCATTTGATTTTTTTTTTATATAATTTTTGGATAGTCAATGAATTTTTAAACGCGTTTTAATATTCTTTTAAAAGATTTTTAAAAAAGTCTAAATACTATAATACCTTAAATTTGAGCTTAATATCTTAATAATAAATTATTACCTATGCCAATAGGTTTTTTTTCCCGGTTATTGAACAAGGAAAAAAAATTATGGATTTAAATGTGTTTAGACGGAGTAGTATAAAAAAACTCTCCGTGTTTTCTATAAGATCATCGTACTAAAAATATATGGTCTTATGAGTATCACATTTCGTCGTCAAAGATAGAAGGAGACGACTCGTATAGTGGGCAATAATATTACCTAGTTTTGTGTACTAAGAGTTCTTAAAGATAAGTTCACCCATTCAGTTTTAAACGGCCGCCACTCATAGAATGGGCAATTGGACGTGTTCATGGTTTCCTCAAAGACACAAAGTGTTATGAGTCTTATAGGACTCTTCTCTTGTGTTTCTTCTCGCTGACACCGATAATAAGATTTGAAAAATTGGAATTAATGCTTAATTATCTATGGTAATTAAACGTAAAATTCTAAACAACACGAACAATGAATGTGATATAAGGAAAACAATTAGGCGTAATATTACAACCAAACACAATTGATCTTATCTGTTGATATCTTTTAATCCAACGAACACTAGATGTTCTCATTCCTCACCATAAAATTGGTTATCACCGGAACCACACACATATATGATTTGGATCACATTGAAAAGGGAGTTAGAGTCAAAAGTGAGGACTTGCAACCCTTGGACAAAATAATCAAGAGTTGTGATTTGTCCAAATTAATTAACATTGTCACTTGAACAAAAGTTTAATTCAACAATTCAACATATTAATTCACTTATTAACAATTATAAATATGGTTGAACAATTTTTTGTTGAACAAATATATGTTATACCGATATGATTTTAAACCCTTCCAAAAAATATGGTTTTGAACAAAATGCGGTAATAGTTTTTATTTATTATTTATTAAATATAAACAAATATTTTAAATAATAAGTTTTAGAAAGCAACAAATACTGTACGGATATTAAACTAGTTTATTGATAGATTGAGTATCAATCTTTTTTTTTTGTGAAATGTTTTAAATCATATTTCAAAGCTTATATCTATAATACATAAACTGAGTCATGCATTTTTTTTAGTACTATAAGGTATTAAGATTAATATCAAATAGGCCACCTTAGTTTTTCTTTACTTCTAAATCTACTCAATTGTAATTAAAATTCATCATATATGTCTGGGTTAAACCTCTCAAAAGATCCCATTCAAAACGATTTCTTCCAATAACACCCAATCATGTCCATGTTAAACCTCTCTAAAGATCCCAATAAAAACGATTTCGTCCAACAATACTCGTTGACATTGTGAAATTCTCTGACGAATCATATAAAATGCCGAATTCACCCCACATACGAATCATATAAAACGCCGAATTCACCACCCATATGAACTTATATATGTTTCGAGTTCAAACTCAACAACTAAACAAGTAATATTTTATGTTAAAATCAATTGACAATGGGAGAATTAACTTGCGAAGCCAACCTTATATCGTTTCCACAAAAGTAATAGCAACCCAATGAACAATGCTAGAAGGCCATAATTGAAGTAACTAGAGAGGAGCAAGTAATTAACACAAACTTAGAAGAAGAAGAAAAAACAAGGACGGTTTGTAGTAATGTGGCTATAATTACTCCCATAGTTTAATTTACATATAAAATATAAATTCCCAATTATTCTTGCTTATAAATACTCTCATTGTTGCTTCCAAACTCATCACTCAATTCTTCACTTTCCAATCAACCCCAAACACACTCCATCACCCTCATCTTTCCTCCTTCCTCAACCTCCGAGCTTTTCAATATTTTAATCTTCTTGATTTCTGTTCAATAAACTAATTCACATTCAACCCCCCCTGCAACTATAAACCAAGTACCTAGCTTGCTATCAACTCGATCAATCAACAACTCAAAATGAAGAGTCTTTCTACCATGGCTTCCACCAATAGCCATGGCCAGGATTCTTCCTATTTCCTCGGCTGGGAAGAGTACGAGAAGAATCCTTACGATCAGATCGATAACCCCAATGGCATCATCCAAATGGGTCTAGCCGAAAATCAGGTATATATTTTCCCGGTTCATTTCAAGATCAAATCTTTGAAATCTGCTTGTTACAGTACTGAACCGGGTTCAATTTTTTTACAGCTGTCATTCGATCTACTCGAGTCTTGGCTCGAGCTGAACCCCGACGCAGCTGGGTTCAAGCTAAATGGTCAACTTGTTTTCAGAGATCTCGCTCTCTTCCAAGACTACCATGGTCTCCCCGAGTTCAAGAAAGTAAGCCCATGACGTCACTAATACGTATATATATATATATATATGAATGGGTTTATAATGTTTGGTCAATCATTTTCCACAGGCTATGGTGGACTATATGTCTGAGTTAAGAGGGAAGAAGGTGACTTTCAACCCAGATAATTTGGTGCTGACAGCAGGAGCTACCGCTGCAAATGAGACTCTGATTTTTTGCCTCGCTGAACCGGGCGACGCTTTTCTTATTCCGGCCCCATACTACCCTGGGTAAGTTAATAGTATACTAATCTCTGTTTAATTATAAATAAAATTGTAATTAAAGTTATTTAAATTACTAATTATGTCTTTTGTATGTACTTACTCAGGTTTGACAGAGATTTAAAGTGGCGAACAGGGGTTGAAATCATTCCAATTAAATGCAGCAGCTCAACCGGGTTCAGAATAACCCAAACCGCACTCGAAGAAGCATATCAAACCGCAAAAAAGCGAGAACTCCGAGTCAAGGGAATTTTAGTAACCAACCCATCGAACCCACTCGGGACCACTTTAACACGTGTCGAGATTACACTCCTGTTATCCTTCATCTCCTCCCGCAACCTCCATCTCATCTCCGACGAAATCTACGCCGGAACTGTTTTCTCCGGCCATGAAGATTTTCTCAGTGTCATGGAACCTCTCACCGCCGAAAAGCGTTTCAAGAACCTCCATGATCGGGTCCACGTCATCTCTAGCTTATCCAAGGATCTCGGATTACCCGGATTTCGGGTCGGGTCAATTTACTCAAACAACCCCGGTGTAATCTCCGCCGCCACGAAAATGTCAAGTTTCGGTCTTATCTCTTCACAAACCCAACACCTTCTTGCATCCCTCCTCTCCGACCACCACTTCACCGCCAAATACTCCAGCGAAAACCGCCGGAGACTTGTGAAAAGACAAGAGGAAATGATTTCAGGGCTGAAAAGCGCCGGAATAAGCTGCCTGAGCAACTCAAACGCCGGACTTTTTTGTTGGGTCGACATGCGGCATTTACTCAAGGAAAAAACCTTAGAAGGAGAAATGGATCTTTGGAAAAAGATTGTTTACGAGGTCAAACTCAATGTTTCTCCTGGTTCATCTTGTCACTGTGACGAGCCCGGATGGTTCCGCGTTTGTTTCGCGAATCTTTCGGAAAATACGTTAGAAGTCGCCATGCGTCGTCTCCGGGACTTCGTGGCTGATCTCACGGCGGAGAAATTTGGCCGCCGTTCCGCAGCTATGAGGAGCCGTCGATCGGCGTCTTTGGCTCATGCCAGGTCACTTTCCAAGTGGGTCCTCCATCTCTCATTTGATGACGTCACTGAAGAACGTTCCATGGTTCGTTAGTTTTTTTTTTTTAAATACACAAAAATAAATTACTTATGTTATTTTTAGGTGTATTATTTTTTCCAATCCCTGCAAGTACGTTATTATAGTGCTTTTGCATGGGATAGGAGTAATATTGGTATCGGTCATATAGAGAGCACTCGATCCGTTTGTGGATTCGAAGTGGCTTAATTAAGTCTTTTAGTTTATGAATATTGGTCATAAGTTTTTATATGTGTACCAATATATATATAAACTCCATATATAAAGTACGTTGATTATAATAATTTACTGTGTGTTACTTGTGTCATTCTTTGCTAATTTTTTTAGAGTTAAAACTAATTTATGTT
>BSUD01000078.1:115984-126184 GCA_033239045.1 Fagopyrum esculentum | reverse complement strand
ATAAAACTAATTTATTTATTTTAATAATAAATTAAAACAGTGTGTTTTTTAATTTTTAAAAAATTCTTATTTTATTTATTTTTTAAATAAAGTATAACACTTATGTTTTTAGATTTTGTTAAAAAAAATGCTAACCAATTTTTTATTTTTAAAATAAATTAAAACACTTATTTTTTTGAATTTTAAAAAAATTATCTAATTAATTTATTTTTAAATTAATATAAAATATTTTTTTTATAAAAAAGTTAATGTTTTACTTTAATTTTAAAATAAATATATCATTCTTTCTATTTTAATTTGTTTTTTAATTTTATTTTATTTTCTTTTGTATGTTTTGACTATATTTTTTAAAAAATTAATGAATTTGGGCAAAATCCGGAAAGCAATATAAACTTAAGGGTATCATCCGAACTTAAAAAACTGTTGGGCAAAATCCGGAATACCCCAAACCACGAGGGTACCATCCGCAATTTTCCATAAGAATATACGTATAAATTAGATTCATTTTTATTTCGTTTTCGATTTCGTAGTTAAAACCGAACGGGCTTTAAAAGTATACTGTCGGTGAATCACTCTTTTACATCAATTATTTTATACACTCGTAAGTACGTACGCATTCTTAAATGAGTCTAACTTTTGAAAACTCTAGCTAGTGTGCATTGCTCAATTAATGGTTCACGTTTTTTTCGTAAGGCTCGTGTTATTTCCCACTTTTTTTAACTAATAGATCGTTTCATAAGTAATCAGTACTTAAAAAATATTCATGATTACGACATTTTTGTTACAGGGTTAATAACTTAATTTGGAAATAATATTATTCATGGACAAATATCTATTGATGAAACTCTATTGAAAAAACCCGATTGGATTTAGTTAAGCTTTACTATGCGGGATCTCGGGAGGGGAGAGTCAGCACAATCCACTAGACAGATTTACAGTATGAAACCGGTTATAAGATAGGCAAAAACAATGATCAAAACCAGAACATATCTAATCAAAGCAAAAGAAAAGGAAACGAAGGATAGGAGAGAGGTCTCTAAAACTCTTCAAGGTAAACGATATGAGCTTTGAAACAAAGCAAGATCAAGACAACAGAAAACACTCAAGAACACTATTGTGTGAAGCACTCGACTCGGATATCTCTCACTCCAAAATGCACTCGTCGGTTTCTCTCTTTTCTCTCATATCTAGGGTTTTGAGGAGCTGAAGTGTTTCGGCGCAATAGGTCTGGTGAAGACAAGCTAAGTTTAAGTACTCTGTGACCAGAAGCAACCCTCAAGCAACGCAACGTTTCATCACCAACGCAGCGTTCCATCAGTTATGAGATCACGTGGTCTGCACATGCATAGAAGATGGACTGTAGTTATATTGGACCCCGATCAACAGGGCCCAAAGGCTCTAATTCAGCCCATCGGCAACTCAACCTAAGTACCATGTCCAAGCTTCACCAAACCCGGCCTAACACTTACAAAACTCTAGCCCGCCCTATATGGTTGACTCGAACAGGGTTTAACACTAAATCCTAACACTATGTAGTAGATTAGGGAAAAAGTCGGGTCGGTTCATATGCCCGGATAAACGGACGGATACGGAGAATACCCTAGTGCTGATCAGATCAGAAAGTTCGGTCCATCCAGACCGGAGAGTCCAGTCAAAAAGCGATTTTAATTAATTATGTAAAGTATATATAAGATATAAAGGTAGGTGGTAGAGATTTCAGATAAGTTCCAAGGTTTAATACTATTATGTTTTAAATTTAATATAAATATAAATATTTTATTTTATTTTATCTTAAAAAGGATATTGGTCGGAAGCTCAACTAAGACAGGGATGAACAAGACTTTAAGTCCAAATTATGAGTTAGTAACTATATTTTTTAAATCTAACCCGAGTTTAAGTTTACCAAAATCTATTATTACGATTGTCATGTGTTCCTGACATTTAAAGTAAACAATATATTACAATTACTAAATTGTGTCATGTTGTTATTTTTTCTTACGTGGGATTATTTGACATTAATGATGATATATTTTTTTTTAAATAGGGAAGCAGTTCGAGTCATTAGACGGCACACCAATTAATGGGTCGAAAGGTCGGAAAAATCAACAGATGGACAAACCGTCACGAGAGATCACAAACTAAGAAAAAATATACAAAAATACATCAAAATAACCGAATGTAAAAGAGTCATTAATGATATTAGTTTGTATTATATCACAGTATGAGATAATATGATATTATACATTTAAAACTGAAATACTAAATTTTAAAATTGTATAATTCAATATTATAAGACGTACAAAAGATAGGGAAAGTTTAAAGAGTTATATTATATATTAGTTATCTATTATTATCAAGATGAGCATAATGTTTTTATATTCAAATAATATATATTGTAAAATATACTTATCGAGATCTACCAATATCTATACTGCAGCAGATAAGGTAGCGGACCGGGTCCACGAATAGTGAAAGAAGGCCGCCTAGAAACAGAGGAAACCATATAGGACCCACAGCCAGGGACAAAGCTTGTTTGGGCCCTACTACCTAACGGGCCTCAAATTCGGATATTAAATATAAATAACGAAAAACAACTAAAAAATAACAAATATTTTATATAATCAACTAGTAAAACACATGTCGACTCCTGACGGCTCTGGTGATGCGAGTCCAAATCGGAAGTATCCACAGTTGTATTATATTTTTTTATATCCGTCTCGGGACCAAATAACGTGGAGGGTAGCAAACCACATATACAACTATACAAGCACACGGGGTTCAATCCTAAAACCAATTGTCAATAGGAGGAGTAACGCGGATGCTTATATGGTAGGTTCACTTGATTGCGTGTTATCGATGTAGGATACTTTTCCGTACATCTCAACAAGTTGTTCTCCAGGCTAACTACTTGTGTACTTCCTTCGAAGATGAACGTATGTTCGCCGCTTTCTGCTGACCGGATCATCATACTTTCCCGTGAAAACCTCCATGCTTTCGCTTTTTTTTTTTTGTGTGTATTTTTGTGTGTTTCTTTTTGTTTTTTTGTGGGTTCTCATGACGGTTTGTCCGTCTGCCGAGTTTTTCGGCCTTTCAATCTACCAGACGGCGTGTTATCTAGTGTTTCGAACTGCTTTATGTTACAGAAAATACTAGTAAAACACATGTTTTCGTTTTAAGATAAATATGTTGATTAAATTTTGAGAACAGGTATTTTCACTTTATATTATTTTATTAATACGAAGGTTATTGTTGTGGATTGAGTGAGGGTCACCAATTTACTACTCAAGTTTCTTTACATTCGTATAAAAAGAATTATTAATTTTGTGTTGGTAAATTCTCATCGCGGTAAAATTTTGTTCATAAAAATTGTTGGTTTGTTTTTCCTTGTCTTTAGAGTCGTGGGCCGTTTGGTTATAACTTTCCAACATTAACGCGTTAGTAGAGAATGTCCGATTCAAACTCATTTTTATTTTTCATATTAGATTCATTGGAAAAAAAAGATTGAGATTTGAAACTCGTGTAAAAATAACAGTTGGAGAGGTATAAAGAAATTGTGATGCTTGGCCTAAGAAAAAATGGCTTAAAAGTAGGGGGGCCTACGAATTCTATAAATCTTGATCCCGTTTCGGTTATTTTCCGGTCCGTTTCAATTTCGACGGAATTTTCGAAAAATATAATTATGTTCCTCTCCCTCTCCTCCCGTACGTAATAAGAGTTTCTAATTTCAATATAACCTAGTGTAGTTCCCGTGATTTGTACGAGTATTCTTTTGAAAAAAATTTAACAAGAAATACTTTTTTATAATAATATTTTCTTATAATTATAATTAAAATTATATTTTTGGTTTATTAAAATGTATTATATTATAATTTTTGATAATTTAAAAACTAAGTTTGAAAAAACTATATCCAATCGAGTATATTAGGAAATGAATACATGAGAAATAATTTTTTTTAATCAAAATAAAAATGTATTTAGACGGTAAAAATATCAATTAGGTATATATTCTCTTTTTAGATTAGCAATATTTTACTTCATCTTTATTTATATGGCAAAAATAGAAGATTTTACTTAAAGAAAGATGTAACAAAAAAAAAAAGAAATATTAAATATTAAAAATTAAATTGCGATATAATAATACTTTTCACCCGATGCATAAATGAATTTTTTTTTTTTTAGCAAGTCAAAACTTTACATCGAACTAGAAAGAATACGGGCAACAAGTTGTGCCACTAATCCTTTATGGATAGCGAATCCGATCCTCCTAAAAACAACATCATAAGACCCAGGAGACATAACGTTGCCATGCAAAACCCGTTGCACCCTCTTGAGAATTTCAATAGCATCGGGCGCAAGGAAACCAAAGGTGTCAAAAGCGAACGGAAAAAACACATGTTGATTTTCAATACAAGCTTTCTCATGTTTGGTCACCTTAGTAGAAGCCGCATTAAGCGCCGCCTTACCCACCACAAAAGGTCCACTACCCAAACAAACAAGTGGGGAAACTCCAGTTAAATCGATGCAAGCATGCTTTCCACCCGCCCATCTAAACACCAAGACATCCGCCGGTCTCAAGGTGGATCTCCCCTCACGTGGGTCAGTCAAGAAGGACACATGCGCCTTCTTCTTAACCGAGACCCCCACCCTCCTAAACACATCACACAACACATCACGGACCAAATCATACTTATATTTGAAGCCAGAAAGCTCTTTACAATGAACCGCATGCTCCCCAAAAGAATCTAGAATCCTCCGACAATTGGGCATAGGACAAATCCCATCAACCGGGTATGGAGAAATCATAAGGCGATACTTAAGAACCGAATGATACTCAATCGGGACATACATTGTCCAAGTCCATCAATGGGTATGACAAGAAGGAAATCATGGCTATGTGTGGATTGAAGACACTTGAAAACCGCTTTTTGTCTAAGGGTCAAATCAAAAGTAACTTCCACCTCCTGCACGATCTTACCGAAAAGAGCACTCGCCAAAGCACGTGACTTTAATGATTTTTCCTTTATATAATATATATATCCTTGTCTTAAATGTTAGTTTAAATTGGAAAGGTATATACCCCGCCCCAAATTGACAAATATGTTTGTTGATTATAATCTTTCTCTAGACATTTTAAATGAAAAAAAGGTTACAAAATTATTAAGAATTATTGAAAATTATGTACTGGGTTGTTAATAGAGCGATTAATATGTAATTATGTTATAGAGTTTTATTGTGTACGCTTGATAAAAATAATCTTTGTTTTGAGACTTTTCGTTATGTAATATCTCAAAACAGATATTATTTTTTGACAAGCGTACAAAATAAAATTTAACTTATATAAATAATGATCCACAATGACGTTTGATTTAAATGATGTTAACAAAACTGAAAGCCAACTTGTGAAAATAAATAAGACATTTGCAATCAAGATGACTAACATTTATAATTCAATCCTAAAATTTAATTTAAAAATTCAATAACGTTAAAACCAAAAAATCAATTTAAACATCAAATGAGATTTGAGAAAAAATTTATACATATTTTTATAATTATGGTAAAAGTTATGTTATTTTTAGTATGCAACGACTTTAATGAACCCATTATGTAACTAATTATTATGTATTATTGAAAAATTTGACGACTTTTATGTAAGGGCGATATAAACGAATATTTTCATGAGTAAAATGTACGTAAACAAAATGATAGGTAGAGCGGGATTGGTCTCTTTCCGATTCCAACCACGGTACGGCAAGATTGAATCAAAAACAACAAGACTGTCTCAATCCCTTCTCATATGTAATAATAATTGGAAAGGAACGTAGATTACCTCAATCTCATCCCGCGCCCAACATTACTCAAAATGATTTATCATAACCACTTGTGGGTAAATAATTATTGAACATAATTCGATATTTTTTTAAGTATAAGAAATTATGCGAATTAATATTTTACTTTTTAATAATATGTAGATAGTCAATCAAAAAAAATATTGTCGATAAAAGTTATAGAATACATTACTCGATACTAATTATTGAACATAATTCGATATTTTTTAAGTATGAGACATTATGCGAATTTTTATTTTACTTTAAAAAAAAAGGGGTGTTATGGGCACGGGTTTCGTAACCGTAAAAAAAATAAAAAATTCTGACACCATCATGGTTACGAAACCCGTAACCATGATGGTGTCAGAATTTTTTTTTCCGTTAGAATTCATGTAGAAAATTATCGCAGATCCGAAACCCGTAATCATGACGGTTATGGGTTCCGTAACCGTGACCTTATGACGGTTACGAGATCGTAAATGTCGTGCCTTTATTAAATCTTAACTCATACGTTTACGACTTCCGTAAAAAAAAATCTGTAGATAGTCAATCAAAAAAATATTTTTGTCTATAAAAGTTATAGAAAACATTACTCGATACTAACTCTTAATACTTGTTGGATTTGGTTTTTGCTTTAGGAAACAAACAAAATTTATTAGTTGGACAAATAAAGTTCAACAACAGAACATGCATGAATACGTGTTTTTGCTCTTTTTAGTTACTTAATTATTGTATACAAAACCCATAAATGGAGCTTCCTTATTCTTTGCTCAAGTAGTGATTATGTAATTATTTTTGAAAATGCATTTTATTTCATTTTTGTAATTTTTGGATAGTCAATGGATTTAAAACGCGTTTAAATATTCTTTAAAAAGAGTTAAAAAAAAGTCTAAATACTATAATACCTTAAATTTGAGCTTAATATCTTAATAATAAATTATTACCTATGCCAATAGCTTTTTTTTCCGGTTATTGAACAAGGAAAAAAAATTATGGATTTAAATGTGTTTAGACGGGAGTAGTATAAAAAAAACTCTCCGTGTTTTCTATAAGATCATCGTACTAAAAATATATGGTCTTATGAGTATCACATTTCGTCGTCAAAGATAGAAGGAGACGACTCGTATAATGGGCAATAATATTACCTAGTTTTGTGTACTAAGAGTTCTTAAAGATAAGTTCACTCATTCAGTTTTAAACGGTCACCACTCGTATAATCAAAAATTGTGATTTGTTCAAATTAATTAACACTTGTCACGTACTTGAACAAAAGTTTAATTAAACAATTAAACATATTAATTCACATATTGATAACTATAAATATGGTTGAACAATTTTTGTTGAACAAATACATCTTATACCGATATGATTTTAAAACCTTTTAAACAAATAGTTTTGAACAAAATATGTTAATAATTTTGATCTATTATTTATTAAAATATAAATAAATATTTTAAATAATAAGGTTTAAAAAACAACAAATACTGTACGGATATTAAACTAGTTTATTGATAGATTGAGTATCAATATTTTTTTTTTGAAATGTTTTAAATCATATTTCAAAGCTTATATCTATAATACATAAACTGAATCGTGCATTGTTTTTAGTTCTATAAGATTAATATCAAATAGGCCACCTTAGTTATTCTTTACTTCCAAATCCAATCAATTGTAATTAAAATCCATCACATATGTCTGGGTTAAACCTCTCAAAAATCTCATTCTAAACGATTTATGTGACAATAGAATGAATTTCTCTTAGGGTTGTCCAATAACATCCAATTATGTCCATGTTAAACCTCTCTAAAGATCCCATTAAAAACGATTTGGTCCAAAAATACCCGTTGACCACACGTATGAACGCATATATGTTTCGAGTTCAAACTCAACAATTAAACAAATAATATTTTATGTTAAAATCAATTGACAATGGGAGAATTAACCTGTCAAGCCAACCTTATAGCGTTTCCACAAATGTAATAGCAACCCAATGAACAATAAAGCCATAATTGAAGTAACTAGAGGGCAAGTAATTAACACAAACTTAGAAGAAGAAGAAGAAGAAGAAGAAACAAGGACGGTTTGTAGTAATGTGGCTATAATTACTCCCATAGTTTAATTTACAAATAAAATATAAATTCCCAATTATTCTTGCTTATAAATACTCTCATTGTTGCTTCCAAACTCATCACTCAATTCTTCACTTTCCAATCAACCCCAAACACACTCCATCACCCTCATCTTTCCTCCTTCCTCAACCTCCGAGCTTTTCAATATTTTAATCTTCTTGATTTCTGTTCAATAAACTAATTCACATTCAAACCCCCTGCAACTATAAACCAAGTACCTAGCTTGCTATCAACTCGATCAATCAACAACTAAAAATGAAGAGTCTTTCTACCATGGCTTCCACCAATAGCCATGGCCAGGATTCTTCCTATTTCCTCGGCTGGGAAGAGTACGAGAAGAATCCTTACGATCAGATCGATAACCCCAATGGCATCATCCAAATGGGTCTAGCCGAAAATCAGGTATATATTTTCCCGGTTCATTTCAAGATCAAATCTTTGAAATCTGCTTGTTACAGTACTGAACCGGGTTCAATTTCTTTGCAGCTGTCATTTGATCTACTCGAGTCTTGGCTCGAGCTGAACCCCGACGCAGCTGGGTTCAAGCAAAATGGTCAACTTGTTTTCAGAGATCTCGCTCTCTTCCAAGACTACCATGGTCTCCCCGAGTTCAAGAAAGTAAGCCCATGACGTCACTAATACGTATATATATATATATATGAATGGGTTTATAATGTTTGGTCAATCATTTTCCACAGGCTATGGTGGACTATATGTCTGAGTTAAGAGGGAAGAAGGTGACTTTCAACCCAGATAATTTGGTGCTGACAGCAGGAGCAACCGCTGCAAATGAGACTCTGATTTTTTGCCTCGCTGAACCGGGCGACGCTTTTCTTATTCCGGCCCCATACTACCCGGGGTTTGACAGAGATTTAAAGTGGCGAACAGGGGTTGAAATCATTCCAATTAAATGCAGCAGCTCAACCGGGTTCAGAATAACCCAAACCGCACTCGAAGAAGCATATCAAACCGCAAAAAAGCGAGAACTCCGAGTCAAGGGAATTTTAGTAACCAACCCATCGAACCCACTCGGGACCACTTTAACACGTGTCGAGATTATACTCCTCCTATCCTTCATCTCCTCCCGCAACCTCCATCTCATCTCCGATGAAATCTACGCCGGAACCGTTTTCTCCGGCCATGAAGATTTTCTCAGTGTCATGGAACCTCTCACCGCCGAAAAGCGGTTCAAGAACCTCCATGATCGGGTCCACGTCATCTCTAGCTTATCCAAAGATCTCGGATTACCCGGATTTCGGGTCGGGTCAATTTACTCAAACAATCCCGGTGTAATCTCCGCCGCTACGAAAATGTCAAGTTTCGGTCTTATCTCTTCACAAACCCAACACCTTCTTGCAGCTCTCCTCTCCGACCACCACTTCACCGCCAAATACTCCAGCGAAAACCGCCGGAGACTTCTGAAAAGACAAGAGGAAATGATTTCGGGACTCAAAAGCGCCGGAATAAGCTGCCTGAGCAACTCAAACGCCGGACTTTTTTGTTGGGTCGACATGCGGCATTTACTCAAGGAAAAAACCTTAGAAGGAGAAATGGATCTTTGGAAAAAGATTGTTTACGAGGTCAAACTCAATGTTTCTCCTGGTTCATCTTGTCACTGTGACGAGCCCGGATGGTTCCGCGTTTGTTTCGCGAATCTTTCGGAAAATACGTTAGAAGTCGCCATGCGTCGTCTCCGGGACTTTGTGGCTGATCTCACGGCGGAGAAGTTTGGCCGCCGTTCCGCCGCTATGAGAAGCCGTCGATCGGCGTCTTTGGCTCATGCCAGGTCACTTTCCAAGTGGGTCCTCCATCTCTCATTTGATGACGTCACTGAAGAACGTTCCATGGTTCGTTAGTTTTTTTTTAAAAAAAAAATACACAAACAAAAATAAATTACTTATGTTTTTTTTGGGTGTATTTATTTTTTCCAATCCCTGCAAGTACGTTATTATAGTGCTTTTGCATGGGATAGGAGTAATATTGGTATCGGTCATATAGAGAAGCACTCGATCCATTTGTGGATTCGAAGTGGCTTAAGTAAGTGTTTTAGTTTATGAATATTGGTCATAAGTTTTTATATGTGTACCAATATATATATAAACTCCATATATAAAGTACGTTGATTATTATAATAATTTACTGTGTATTATTTGTGTCATTCTTTGCATATTTGATATTTTTCTTAATTTTTTTAGAGTTAAAACTAATTTATGTTAATTTTAATATTTAACAAAAAAAAAAAAAAG
>BSUD01000078.1:92183-113392 GCA_033239045.1 Fagopyrum esculentum | reverse complement strand
AGAAATGTTGGGGCATGTATCATCTTCTCTATAACAATCTAGCCATGAATTAATCTGGTGGAACGGTTCGTATACATTCATCCTTCTCGATGTGATGATGATCTCTTGTATTCAATGGATAAAGAGCTGCACAGCTGCCCATCATGGAGAAAAAGGTGAATAATGATAAAGATTATCAATTGACATATAATAACTCACTTGAAAATTCACTACAGTTCTAAACAACCAAATAAAGCGAGATTCTCGAATGAGACTATGCCTCCATCATATTACTAGCATTTTCGCAATCATACCTACAAGCATATATGGTTCATCTCCTATTCATGCTCAATGCAATATGATGCGAAACAGCAGTCGTAGAAGCGAAAACCACCAAAAAACACATTTATTTCCTATTCCTTCTTCTTTTGAAGTACTGGATGCACTTTAGAACACACACTAATTTCATCACTTCTCTTGCTAATCGATATCAATCCCGCATTCCTTAATTACATCTTTCGAGACTAGTTCACTCAGATTCAAATGGTACTTTTTACTAGATCATAACTTTCCAATCCTGCAGACAAAGCTTCTTAATGGTGATTCTGGATAGTTTAAACTAAAGACAACAAAAGCACTTAGCCTTGAAACTTCTGTCTAAACACTTATGCCTCTATTTGCTACCATTTTACTTGGATTCGTTGCTATTCAAGTAACAAATAGCTTGTGTTCAATGGATAAAACCACTAAACAAAGAAAATTAACAATAGAAAGCTCAGCCAAGAATCAGTAAAAGGAAGAACCTTTTTTGTCAGTATGTAGCTTCAAAGTTCAGCATCATCAGCAAAACAAGAGCAGTTAAAGAAACAAAGACAATAAACAAGAATACGTTGACCTAATAAACATCAAGGAAAGCTTCAAAGAATAAGTCTTTGAAACTCAAACACTCTAATAAGCAATTGATTCCAGTCTCACGGACATCAATCAGATCATATATGATGAACCATATTCAAACAAATATGCAAAAACAAAAAAATGGTGGACAGAATCTTTTTTATCTTAGCTGGGCAGGTGCCATGGACGATACAGTAACAAAGAAAATTGAAGCAGAGAATCTTAACCAAAAAAAACCCAAATCAATTAAGAGAGGAGGAAGATGGAAACCAAGTTTACCTAAAATAAACCCTTTTCCCCAACTTCAGAGGAGGACAAAGGAAGAACAAATTCCAGTCCCAAATGGGCAAACCCTAGAATCCATTAGATTTGTTTGTGTGAGGAATGATTGATCTAAGAAGAACAATTGAAACAAGGCAAGGCAAATGGAAAAGCAAAGGCAAAGCCTTTGATGTTTGGTTAATAGAGACTAGAGAGTCACTAAAAAAGTGATTTTCTTTTGCATAGTTTGTGCCAATACCAACAAACATACAGAGCAAATTATAAGTAAAGAAATATATTATTTTACCAACTTGTTCTCCAATGAGGCATTAGTATATTTTGTCTCTTGATAAAAATCCAAAATAAAATAGTTATTTATATAATAATTATGGAGAACAGATCTGTAATTATGAAATATTTAATTATGAAATGAATTTGTATTTTGAAATAGAAAAACTATATATCAAAATATCAACATAAATGCTTAAATGTCTAAAATTTACTAAAAATTAATGAATAAATAATTTAAAAAAATATTTTATATGATTAATATATAGTTTGAAAACGCATTAGAAAAATTCCAAATTCCACATGGAAAGCAATTTGTAGAAAAGGGGAATATAGTATTTTAACATGTTGATCTCCATCCAATAAGGCAATAACTAGTATTTTATAACTCTTGATAGAGGGAAAAAATATATTTTATTGAAAAATATTATTTAATTTTTGATAAGCCTTCTTTTGTGTTTGTCTGTATCCTTTGCTACAAAATTTAGATTAAGGGTGTGTTTGGGAACCATTTATTTGGTAGCTTATCAAGCTTATGGAGATGATGGAGATGATGAAATTTTTAAAAATAGAATAGTGGGTGTTTGGGAGCCTAGATGATTGAAGATGATGGAAGATTATGGAAGATGATGAAAGATGAAATTTTGAGAAAAATTTCATCTACCATAAAGGAGATGATGGAGATGAAGCAAGATTATGGAGGACAAAATTACTTCACAACCCTCATTACAATTTATTTTAAAAAATGGAGTGATGTCCTTTTTGGTAATTTTACGTTTCGATCAGCTTCGATAAGCTTTGTTCTCCCAAACACCAATCAAAATTGTGAAAATAAATCAGCTTGTTCAATCAGCTACTTATTCAGCTACTTAATCAGCTTCAGCTTCAGCTTCAGCTTCAGCTTCAACTTCTATAATCTTCAGCTTCATCTTCAGCTACAATAAGCTACAGCTTCCCAAACGGACCCTAAGTAAGCATAATTATCCTTTAGTAACAAAAATATTTATTAATTTGTACTGTGAATTTATTGCGGTTGGTATCCTGTTTGTCATGTTTCCACCTAGCCATTAAAATACGCACTGCCCCTTCTTATCCTATGCCACTCTCTGTGTAGTGTGTGCACGTTAGTAGCGTGCGCCTCCTTTGAATTCCCATTAAAATTCCACTTTAATTTTTTGTCATTTCTTGCTAGATATATTATTAGTAATTTTATTTATTTATATCTTTAGGTAAAAAAAAGTTACTTTTTTAAAACTTGTCTTATTATTAGGTTAGAAAATTTTATTGTTATTATATATACATAATTTTCCCATTTTTTAAAAGAGTGAAATAATAATGGAAAAATAACCCAAAATAATATCAACTATCAACATTGAACCGAAAATAATACGAACTTTGAAAATTACTAGGAGCGATACAAACTATCAATGTATTTACCAAAAATAATACGCCATACTTTTCCGGCAAAAACCCTAGCTCCGGCGATGACGCGGCAGCCGGAATGTTACATGTCATCAAGTAAATGGGTTAAATGTGTGATGTGGATTTTTTTAAAAAAAATTAATAATATTTAAAATATTAAAAATAAAAATTATTATTTTTATAATTTTAAATAATATTTTTTTTAATCAAAATTATACAAATATTTATTTTTAAAAAAAATTTTACTTAAAAAGTTTGAATTTTTTTTTAAATAGATTTGTAATAAAATGTAATAATATTTATTTTTCCAAAAAATATAAAAATATAATATTTTTTTTTATTTTGTAACCTAATTCCTAAAGAATTTTTTTACCGAAATTTTTTGTAAAATTATTTTTTTTCTAAAAAAATATTCAAATTTTTTTCGGATTTTTTAAAAAGTTTTTTACAAAAAATTATTATTTAAAATTTTAAAATGTTCAAACGTTATTAAATTTTTTTTTACAAAAAATATTTTAAAAAAAAAATTTGTACAAATGTTTTTAAAAAAATTATTATTTAAAATTTTAAAATTATTAAATTTTTTATTTTTAATATTTTAAATATTATTAAATTTATTTTTGAAAAATAAAATCCACATCACACATTTAATCCATTTATTTGATGACATGTAACATTTCGGCTGCCACGTCATCGCCGGAGCTAGAGTTTTTGCCGGAAAAGTATGACGTATTAGTATTGGTAAATACATTGATAGTTAGTACCGCTCCTAGTAATTTTCAAAGTTCGTATTATTTTCGGTTCAATGTTGATAGTTGGTATTATTTTGGGTTATTTTTCCTTTATTTTTTAATAATTTTTCTGAAAGAGAGTAATGAAAAAAATTTACGCACGTAATTGTCAAAGGTCGATACAGACGAACCGATAGAGCGGGGTCGTGTGCATACGAGCACACATGCGTATTAGGCCCAAACCTAGTACATAAGCCCGGCGAGGTTCCGTCTTAAAATCAATTGGCAATAGGAGGAGTAGTCCACCGATCTTATATACTAGGTTCGGAGTGTCCACATCTTTCAATGTGGGACCTTATTATCTCTAACATTAATTGTATTTTGTGGCGCATTGCATTATAAATTTTTTTTATCAATGACCATAATCAAAATAAGGATAGAGGAATATATAAAGTAAATTATATTATAAAATAATTATAATATATTGCAGAAAGTCTAAAGTAATTTGAAGGGTGGATCAGAAGGTTCGAAGTGGTACTTGGAAGGTAAGTTGGGCTTTCTTTTCTTTCTTTGAATAGAAATAAAGATTGCAGAGTTGCAGATAAAGAGAAAAGTAAAGGACACTTATTTTAGGAAAAAAAGAAAAACAAGATCTAAAAACTATAAAGTACAAAGGAAAGGCCACCTGTACTCCTTGACTACCTATGTAGCCTAGTTTAAAATCATGGGTCACTTATTTTATTTTTCTTGATGATTTCAAATTCCGCATTTTCGTCCGTAAGAATGCTCTAGGAAATAGTCAAACCTAACTGATTTTCGATATCAGAAAGGAAAATAAAACAAAGGTCTAAGATGAAGCGGAATAAAATCATTTCGACATCCTACGGACAACTCCAAAAATCTTGGAGTTTCTTGATGACACCCAAATTGCCCTCCTCGATATTTAGTTAGCTTATTTAATACTAGAGTATTTGTATAGCGGTTAAAAGTTAATATTAGGTTCAATTGGTCTGAAGTTCGAACCCTTTTTACTTTGTTTGTTTTTTTTACCCTTATATACTTATTTGTGTTTCTATAAAATAATTACTTGAGTCTTTTTTCATAAAATATAATTTTTAAAATTAATAAAAAAATATTTTTACGTTGACTTAAGAGCTACGAAACTCATTAAACACCCTTGTACTTTTTTTTAAAGGAAACAAATGTATTAATCTTGTTCACATCCCATAGGTATATAAACCCTAGCAAATGCATCAGTCACTCGATTCGAGGCTCCCAAAATATGTTGTAGGGTAAAAGAATTCGTTTACAATTTGATCGCTTTCATGATTTTCATTTGATGGTTTCACCTTTAGTAAAATTAATTCTTGATCGACCGGGATATTTTACCGTGTTTGAAGTAGTGGTTAAGTGTGTTTGACGGTAGATTAGTTCATGATTATCCTCTAAAATAATCTCTAAATTCAACCGTATGTCATAAAAAGTATATTCCACGGCGTTTTAAAATGCCGTGGAAAGTTAGTCTACCTCATCGACGGCGTCACTTACGAAAATGTTATGGGACCGCGATTAAAATTAAAACGCCATCAAGGGTCTTTCATGACATTTTTCAAATGTCATGAAAGACCTTATATGTACTAATATACTTATTTAAATTCGTAAGTAAAAAAAAATCACGGCACTTTCAAGCTCACTTGTGCGTTATATCAAAACCAATGGTCAATACATAGAGTGAGACACCAAACTCATATACTAAACTACAAACTCATTTATTGTCGATATCGGACAATTTACCTCCATAATCACACCGCTCAATTAGGACAACCCAGTTAGTGGTAATCCACACACACCCATTTCACCCGTTATTTGCTCAAATCGATCAAGCTTTCATACGAAAACTCAAGATAACAAGCCGATTACACTTCAATGTAAGTGTAGCTTAATCGTATATGTTTGGATAGTCGATTTGCCACTCATATCACAACAATTATACAAAACCTCACAAAAGTACCACTTTTTGTTATTGTATAGATACGAAGTGTATCAAATAATCAACACGTTAAGAAGTTACTATCATGCAATGCTAATCCATGCATGCAATTTCTTCATAAAATAAACATTAAAGATATGATAATAAACTATTAAGTATTAGAATTGGTTTTCAAATACAATATTTTTTGTCAGCCTTTGAAGAGTATGGCCCTTGGAATCATATAGAGACGTTAATTTGTCCAGTTGGGTTAACAACTTGAAGATCCGTATCTTAGTGTATCAGTACGTATACTAATAAAGAATATAAAACGTCTTGTATTTTTTTTTTTTTTGAAGAGGTAATTAGAACCGGTTCCATAAATGCTGCAGGCTAACCACTTAAGGAGTCCCACTAGACCAAATGAGTATTGGTAAAACGTCTTGTATTTCTAGACAGTGATTTCCCTAATTAGTTATAATAGATGGTGATAGTGATTAATAAATGAAAAAAGTAATTAAAAATTACTTTTGATTATTTTTAATATATTTTTTTATTAAAAAAATATATTAAAAATAGGATTTTGGGTGCCAGCGCCATACGCCGGCGCTCAAAACCCTGTTTTTTCTTATTTTTGCCATTTTTATTTATTTTAAAATTTGAACGTCGTCGCAAAGCGCTCATATCTATTTGAGCGTCACCGCAAAGCGTTCATATTCGGTATCAAGTAAATTTAAAATTGTGTATATAACACGCCCCATAATAAATGAAAAAAGTAATTAAAATTTACTTTGGATTGTTTTAATATCTTTTTATTAAAAAAATATGTTAAATTTTAATGTATTAACTTTTTTAATGATTAAACTAAAATATCATTAAGGATGAGAACACAAAGTTTGAGATCTTTAAACAAATTATTGTGGGTGGTCGAGTACTCGAGTGTTCCAAATGGGTCAGACGGTGATTGACCATTAATTTACCTAATTTGGATGTCGAAGAAACGAAGATCCATCATGAAGTCGGTTAAGTCGACTCCCAAGGGCGGCTACAACGACTATGGAGTGCCCTTATGACATTCGATAGCCTTCAGTTTCGGTTTCTCAATTTTGGGCGGGGTTGGGTCAATTTCGGTTTTCTTGGGTTTGATTCGATGCTTTTAGATTAATTTTTAGAATGTGTGTCTCCACTGTTATTATTTAGTTGTGATAGTTTTTTCTTGCATCAAGACAAAAAAAACATCCCAATATGATTTTTAATGACGTAACATCGATGTTTAACCAGAATTTAAATTGGATTCATTTAAATTAAATTTTATCATCAAAATTTTTAAATTTTGAGAAGAAAAAAAAAGTTTAATTGATTATTTAAAAAAAAATAAAACTAGAGAAAAAAGGTATACCTAATAAATTGAAACCACTTTGACCAAAAGAACGATAAATTGACACCACTTTTTTCATAGTGGAAGCTTAAATGCTTCATTGCTTTCCATGTAGATGATTGAATGGTGGCAATAATAAAATTTATCGCTTTGTACTAAAAATAAAATAAAATTTATCGCTCATTATTTAGAAAATAAACTTGAAAGAATTTAGTTAAATAGACTTTTTTCTAATTTTATTAGATTTGTATACTATTTCGATTTTTACCACTTTAATTATATTGAATTTGAAAAAAAGTTTAATTAGGGTACTTTACTAAACATATTTATATTATAAACTTAGTTAGCAGAGATAAATCTAAAAATGAGCTAATTTGACCACTAAACTTTTCCTATACAATACACACAATTTATCTTTTTACTCTTTATAATCTAAAAAATATTCGTAAACTTATCAGTTTCAATTTAAAATGAAAATTTTAATATATATTATACATTTGACAATAAATTTTCATTTATTTATCTATAAATACGCGTAATAACTAATAAAAACAAATATATCTAATGAAATCTAATAAATCTTGAAATAATTTGGCCAAATAGATCATTTTCTATTTTCATTAGTTTTGTGTACACATTCAATTTTTACCACTTTTCATTAAATAATTGAAGTTGAAAGTTAAGGGGATTGATTAGGATACATTTACTAAACATATTTATATCATAACGTCTAGTTATTTGAGAAAAATCTCAAAAAGAATTAGACTATCTACGTTCACAGTGAAAAAGGTTAAATTTTATACTCCTATCTAAAACAAATTCCTACACCCATGTATTTTTCCCGTTTAAATAGTTAAATTATAATAAACTCCGTTCAAATATAGACGTCTATCCTCCAAGAGTGCAAATAAAAATGGGTCATATTCCTCCACAAATAAACCAATAATATTTTTTTGTAATTTATTTTTTCTCAAGTATTTTGTGGAAAAAAGAGAAAGTAAGGTTAAAATAAGATTATAGACGGAATGGAATGCAAAAAACTATTTAGACGGAATCTATACACAAATACGTATATAAATATTGTACATAAATAGCATTATAAACGGAGTGGAATGCAGTCTTACTTAACTAATTTGGACATAAATATTCACCGAGATTGCTATTCGTACCCACGTATTCATGCTATTCGTACCCTCACTACGCGTACGCAATGCGTAGCCGTAGCAAGAAGCTCATCTCGTTCAAAAATAAAGGAAAATGATTACGACTACGCATGGTCGATGCGTAGTCCTACTACGCGTATGCGTAGTAGTCCGTAACATATATTCCCTTCGAAAAATGAAGGAATACGCCTACGCTATGCGTAGGCATAGATGCGGTATGTATAGCATGTATACGGTGATACGAATAGCAAGAACCAATATTCACTTACAGAGAGCATGAAGAATAACAATTGATTCCTTTATAATTATGTTTCCATCAAAGGCCAAAAGATATTTTGAGGGGTGACTTTATTGAGAAAAGCTATTTACAACCTGTCTCCATCTACTGTTACAAAATGTATTAACAATGGTTAGTTAAAGAGTAATTAAGCAACAAATCAGGCAACTCTGTAATTAAACCGAAGCAGTGTACGGTCTCTAATTCTAAATTACATAAATTTGGTACGTTGTAAAGCAAGAATACAAAGTGAGCAACATATCATTAGTATATGAATATTTTATGCAATATGATTTTTTTAAGGTTCAACAATGTGAGCAAAGGTGCAAAAGAAGTGCACCTGTCCCATAACGTATATATAAGTAATGGAGTAATGGGTACTTCTATTATCTATCAAAGCAGATCTTGAAAATTAGAATGATACTTTTCAATTATATAATTTTACACCTAGGGGATCAAAAAAGCTAAGGTTAACTAATTCAAAATTCACAAAATAATGTCCACATTGGGTAGCCCAGTTGTGACTTGTGATTGTTTATGGGAAATGTTATATACACAATTTTAAATTTACTTGGTACCGAATATGAACGCTTTGCGGTGGCGCTTAAATAGATCTGAGCGCTTTGCGACGGCGCTCAGATGTTAAATTAAATAAAAAAGGGCAAAAATAAGAAAAAACAGGGTTTTGAGCGCCGGCGCATGGTGCAGGCGCCCAAAACCCTGTTTTTTCTTATTTTTGCCTTTTTTTTTTTATTAAAGATTTGAGCGCCTTCCTACTTTTGCCTTTTTTTATTAAAGATTTGAGCGCCTTCGGAAGGCGCAGGCGCTCAAATTCTTTGTTTTTTTTTACTTGTCGAGCGTCATCGGAATGCGTTTATTTTTTACACTAGTAATACAAAACTCGTGCATTTAGCTTTTTCGTTGTTTATAATAGGGAAGACACTATTATTTTTTTTTTATATCCGATAAGTCTAAGACGTGGAGGAATTATATGTCAAGATAAACTATTTTTTACACACAAATTCATTAGATCCACATATTTAATATAGTCGATGTGGGACAATTCATAATTAAAATATAATATAATAAAAAAAAGAAGAAACACAAAGGAGAAAAATATATGGGCATTTTTTGGTTTTTTATTAGAACAATGGGCTCCATTACATGGGGAAAGAAGAGGGTAATTAAGAGATCTGGGTCATACGGCCCAAGATATGCATATGAAGCAAAGAGAGACGTAGGACAATTTAGCGGGTGAATAAACATAAATGGACAAAAACTCGGCCCACAAAAATTTGGACTCTCTTGATATTTCGATCACCTATCCACGACTCTTTTCACGAACAAATTTCACCAGTCTTTCGGACAAAGCTCACAATAAGAACGTGTCGACTCCCTATACCATCGGATACAAATAGAACCTTTTGTAAAAAACGGCAATAGCCACGCCATGGAGGGGTTAGCGGTGGTCAAGTCGTCAGTAGTTTTGCCAAAAAAAATTGATGGAGCCAGACATGTTGAATCTTCCGATTAAAAAGATGAATGTCACTGTTGTGATCAGAATGCGCCGATGGTTATGTGCAATTGTGTAAAAATGCCGTTGTTTGGATGCAAACAAATCTGCTACTTGATTGCAGGCAAATTAAGGGCCCGTTTGGTTTTAACTCTGGAATCGGAAACGGAATGAAAATGAATCTAGTCCATACGTATACCATTATTCATGAAAGTTTTTGGAATCATTTTTCGTGGTTCGAAGTAATTGAAGTAAATCCATAAAAATATACATATTGACTAAATTAGTTTCCATTCCGTTTTCATTTACGGAGTTGGAACCAAACGGGCCCTAAGTTGCTACTTTAATGCAGGCAAATTTTGCGGTGGCCAAAGTCAAAATAGGCTGTCCAAATGCGTTTTTGGGTTAACAAAATAAAAACCAAGATTAGGCTCGAAAAAATGCCGCTACACAGAAGTTCTGATGGCGAAACTACACTTCTAATAATATAAATAGAATTACAGATGAATATTGAGAACGATAAATATTCTAAATAATAGAGGTATAATCTTATAATCCTATCCTGATGATAATATCTCTTGAGATCGATCCATCTTCGTCTTAATAGTAGGATATGCAACCGTTTGATTCAAATCAAATTGATTCAAGTACGCACTCTTTACATTCGAAAGTGAAAGGGGAAACAATAATTCTTCTTTGGTCAATTGGTTGCACACTTGTATTGTATTTTTCGATGTTAGCTTTTAGGTCGAAATGGGAAATCAACAGTTAGTACGTCAAAAATGCAGAAAAAACATCCAACTCTACTATACATATTTTGGGGTTAATTTTGAAGCTATAGTGTGTTAAGGTCGAGAACATTACAACTATGGTCATCTGAACTATGTCCACCAAGAAATGAATGATAAACTATAGAAGAAAAAAAAAGGTAAAAAGTTGAATATTGGAAAATATTTTGAAATCAAGCTTATTAAGGTATCCTAAGGGCTGAAAAGGGAATGGATTGAAGGACAGAAAACAACTGACAACTCAAAAATGAAAACCCAAAAAAATATTAGCAGCAATCAGATTAAAACTGAACCAAATAAGCCCTAAGAATCTAAAGATGTATGGATTATAGGACTGAAAACAAAGTGATAAGGAATGTCTTATAAGACGGTAGCAAAATTGTCAGTGAAAAAAGCAAGTTTCCTTCAAACAACAGAAAAGGAATCAAAGAGTTAAGCAAGCAAGAGAAGGAAGCTCTTCACCTTTACCTCACTGCTCCTAGATACTGATTCACTCTCCCCTGCACGTATTCTTCTCTCTCAGGCGTCATTAAAATTGTGTCCTTCAATGCCTTCAACACCACAGGTTTTGGACCAAGAGGGCAGAGTGAGATGGCTGGCTACACTCGTCTGTCGATTCTGCTTATCGCCGTTATGTCAGGTAACTGTTATTGCGTCACAGTTCGAGCAACCTGAAATATTTCATGTCATGCATATATTCTATACTAGCCAAGTATGATGATACAATACCTTTAGATTTTCAATCATTTACAACTGAGTGTCTGCAGTATTATTAGGTACATCATGCATTGTACTAAGGCTTTTGTTTGTCAGTGCATTTGTAAACTGTTTTTCAATTTGCTTCTTGAGCATTGACAAACAGTTTTGACTGAAGGCAGGGGAAATGGAAAAGCCACATATAAATACTAAGTGTCATGACTCATGACTGGGCTAATGACAGGTTTCCAGACATCAAAATGTACCAATTTTACCATAGTAAACAAATGCAAGGAGACGGTGTGGCCAGGAGTAACGCCAAGTGAAAATTTCACCAACAGTGATCTTGTCTTAAAAGCGGGCGAATCAGCTGTTATCACACCTCCAGATGGGTGGCATGGTAGAATTTGGGGAAGAACAGGATGTAACTTTGATAGTAAAGGTAACAATAGTACCTGTCAGACAGGTGACTGTGGATCTCTTAGATGTACAGGCCCAGGACAATCACCGGTAACCATTGCAGAGTTCACTTTGAGTGAGCCAGAATACTATGATGTTAGCCTTGTTGGCGGTTTCAACTTGCCGATGGTGGTTACACCACTTCGTGGTAAAGGGAATTGCAAAGTCGCGGGTTGTGATGGAGACTTGCGGGACAGCTGTCCAGCAAATCTCACTGCCAAGGATGATGGTGGTAAGACCATAGCTTGCCAAAGTGCCTGTGATGTGTTCAATACTGACGAGTACTGCTGTAGGGGAATGTATGGAAGTCCAGTGTCCTGTCAGGCCACGAACTATTCAAAAGCTTTCAAACAGGTGTGTCCGATTGCATATAGCTACGCGTACGACGATCCCACAAGCATAACCACTTGCTCAGCCTCAGATTATGTAGTTGCCTTCTGTGCTTCAAGGTAAACACTAGATTAGAAATGAAGTGGCATTATATGAAAAATTGAAGGAAAAAAAAAGTGGACAAGTTACTTAAAGTTAGATATGACAGCTTGGATACAGGCAGTTTGTCAACTTTAGAACTCTAACTAGAGATTTATTAATGCATATACTTATCATCAATTCTAATATCTCCAACATCTTATTCATTCATGCAGGAATCAAACAGTGTGCTCGTATCATGATGACAAGCTGGTCTGTAATGAAAATGAATCAAGGGGTGGAAAGATACTTCCTCGTCTTTGGTGGATATTGATACTCATTTTACCATCGATGCTGGATTCAGTGTTAGATTGAGATATGTACGAAGTTTTGGGAGTATTCTTAAGTATTTGTGCTCGCATTCTTGTACAAGTGCTAGAAAAGCGGGAAAAGAGAACATGCCCCTATTCCCCTATTTTGAACAATTCATCTAGTACTACTTATTTTCTAGCAATCAAGCCCAGTAGTCTGGAAATAAAGAACACGGCAGAAGTTAGTACAAGATTCTTTACACACTTCCCCTACAGTTAAAACATCCAGATATCCTCTTACAAAGATTTTGAGCACTGGCCATATTGAGTAATAAGATAGCAAGCAAGACTGTACCGAAACAGTCAGCATTACCTAGGGATGACACCACAGAATAATTATATAAATATTCACATAGATGCTAAAAAGTAGATGGGAATTTTGTCACAAGTATTTAAACGAAAAGCCAATTTCATGTGCAATTAAAAAGAAGCAACTTCTCCAAAATGGCTAAGGATCACACCAGGTTCATCACTATGCAATTTTTTTAGCATATGAACATGCGAGTAATAAATTCATATTAGGATGTATGCATCTTCATTTTACCTGGTAGAGTCCCATACACGGAAAATTAGTTAATTTTATGCTTGCTTTGAGTTCTTCCTAATGCCTTCTTTTCGTCTGTTTCCTTCATTGAATCTGTAGACCTGGTTTCATCACTTTCAAAGGGCAATATCATCACAGGTGCAGCATGGACAGCATCCCACCGGTCTTTTAGAATTTTCATGAATCTGGCTGCCATTTCCCTCCTAAAATCTAGCTCACGAGTGAATAGATCAAATATAATAAAAGCAAGAACATACTTCAGAGGGACAGTGAGAAGAATAATTCCAGCAGAAAGAAGGACCAGTGCAACCTCAGTTGTTATCTGAAAAGTAGAGAAAAACAGTCTTTAGCGTTTCCTATTTCTCGCAATATGGATGCAAAAGATTGTAGATGATGATATCGAGAAGGGAGGCAGGGGCCATAAATTGAACCAAATACAATTATTTACGGTATCAGTTCACTACAAAGCTTAACACAGAAACATCAAATAAGATTATATGAACGTAAAAGTTTAAAACAGATACAACATGCTAGACATCATATTTCTCATATGTGGGAGAGCTCAAAGTGATTCTTATTATTTAACACTTCCAAACATCAGATACCTGTTAAAGGATCTTTAAAATATTGTAATTAAGCATCAAAGATCCATTGGAAGAGTGAGAAGATCGGGACGAGGTTAATAAAAATAATATGTTACACATAAGTTGGTCTGAGAACATGCATGGCACTATTTAGGCTGGTATGAAGTAAAATTGATCATATAAAGTTGTAAATCTGGACAAGCATACCTGAGGTTGGCCTGACAGGATGATAGTGCGCATTTTAAGTAGGGAGACATTTAGATTCTGAAGAAAATTCTCAGTATCACGCATGGCCTTTTTTATGGCTATGATCTGCTGAATAGTATTGGATGGAGGTTGGTCATGTATTGCAACTGTTTCTAGGGATCTTCTCAGGAGTCCTCGCTCCTTCAATCCCTTTAATGACAACATGACGACAGCTACTAGAATCAATGTTGTAGGAAGCACAAATGGAAGTAAATTTCTGAAGAAGCATCAGGCAAAGAAGATTCAGCATCAAGAAAAATTCACTTTAGTGAAATAGAACACTAAATTATCATAGTAAGAACAATTATGAATACCTGAGTATAATTGTGTATGCTAAGCCAAGAAATGAGAGGGTAAGAACTGGCTCCTCCCACCGCCTAAGCTTATTAAAGTTCTGAGCAGCTATGGTGAACGGGAGTAGAAGTTCCTATAAGCAACATAAAATTCAGAGTTTTATCAACGCATTTTGAACCTAAAGAAGCATCACACTGAAAACTTCAACTTTATGGTTCATATTTGACCAAAAGAAATGACACTAACCTTAAACAAGTCAATGTTGGTAGGTATGCCTTCCAATTTAGCAGAATCAATTGTGGCCTGTGTTTGTTCCACAACTTGACATCTATATCTGCAAATCCTTGCTGCCTTTTCAATTACGGAAGAATCAGCTACAACAAGATGTTTACTTAATACCACTCCTCTTGTAGATACACTACGCCAAAAGGAGCGAGAATCGCGAGAAGCCCAAGATGGAGATCTCATCCACTGTTTCAAGTAAACACTTCCATCCAAGTCATACACATGTGCAAGGGATTCCTCAGCATCAGCCACCTCTTGACTACCATGTTTGGTTGCCTTGAATGCCTTCACAGATTTTGAAATGAATGGTCCGCCCCAACAACTAAGTGCAACGGTTTGGCACACAATATCACCATACGGGGAATTTTGCAGATATGAGAACTGAACAAGTTTACCGGGATCATCCAACAGCTTCCCCATAAACTGGAGAGATTGTAGTCTAGTAATACCATTAACAGCATTGACAATAGCTCTGTCATTCCCCTTGTGAGCGCCATATATGTTAGATACTAAAGGGTCACCATCTTCTGGTCCATACTCGCGGATGAAATTGTGAAGAGCAATAATTTCACTGATGTATGCATGCCAGATATCTCGTCTCATTTCACCTCCAAGATCGATGAATTCCAACACCCAAGGTTTGGAGCTAACAGATTTATGAAGATACATTAGCAGGATTAACGGATTTCAGTGATACAAACAAGAATTACATGGTAGTTGATAACTTGATCTTTGACATGTGTCAGTGAGCCTCAAAATGACAGCAAAGAACATAACCTTAGTCACAATCACTACACTCAAACAATCAGAGTGTACAGCACATTTAGCATCAAAGCTTATACAAGACAGAGTATCTATGAGAAAACCTGGATCAGAAGTACTTGTGTCAGATCAAAAGGAAGAGCAGATACACGAGTGGCTTCTCCAAAGAGTTCTTAAAAGGTTGTATGAGAAGTGAAGTAGGCTAAGATGGCAGTAAAAAAGGCTCGGAACTACAAAAGGCTAAGATGTCATTACGCTTATGATAAAAAAAAAACAATAGTCTATGAAGCTAACCTAATGATATGTGACATCTAAACATCAAATTCAGCAGCACGGTAGACAAAGGAAGATAAAAGGTAAAAAAATTGTTGCAGTTAGTTTTTCGACTGGCTACCCTATAACAATAGTCTATGAAGCTACAGTACAAAAGAACGTCAGAAAAGCTTACTTTGCACCAGAAGAAACAGATACAGCTGAATCCAAAACCATAGACTCCAATGGTCCAGTTCTTTTCTTCTCTACCTTCGAACCATGTCCTGCAATATCCAATCGTCTACAGCTTTTCTTCCCGAATACGTTGACTGACTGAAAATTAGCAAGCAGCATATCTTTAACCAAGATACTCAATGTAAACAAAGTGCTCTATTACTACTGAGATTCCTAAGATACATGTGCAAAATCAAACGGCTTCAGCAAGATATCAGTCAAGAAATGGAGTCTACTAATGCTGTAATATCGACATTCCCTAAGTGTCTTGTTTGTGAGTAGTGTTGGAGCAAGCACCAAATGGCAAAAGATGTTCGCAGTGCTATTATGGTCATCTTTTGTGCATTTATCATGAGTTGAGTGGTCTAAGAAGATATCTTGTCCCTTATTTATGTACTTCTTTGAATGAATTGACATTTTCCTCTTTATCTTTAATGTAAGGAGTATAAGGTAAAAGATAAGCAATCATAACTATCCATGTCAAAAAAGTCAAGTGACATGGGTCTGTGACTTATGTATAGGCTCGCCAACAAGTCTGGAGAAAAGTGCAGATTAAATTGTAAAATATGGTTCCCAGTGTTCACTAGAAGTTAGAAATTATAAGATTCCTCGGACAGGGAAAATTTATTCTAAAATACATATTTCCTCTCCGTTGTTCTGTACTAATAAGACCGCCCATTATTTGCAGCCAGCAAATTGGATGAGAGTTGTTCAGTAACTAGTAGTTAAGAGAGATCATATAGAGTTCAAGAAGCCATCATAGAACAAGAAAAAGGAGATCAGCAGACTATAGAGGAAAAGGAAGTATTTTCTTTAATTATGTGTCTTTTAATGAGGGCAGAAGTCCTATAGAACCAATAAGAACTCCTATGATGCCAAGTAATATCTACTAAGGTCCGACATTACCTCGAAATAAAGTGCTCTGTCTGTCAATGACAGTTTTCCAGGCCAGGCCAACTTATCATCCCACAATAAAACAAGCTCCAATTTGTGAGAGCTAGTGCATAATACTCGCTCTGAGTGAAGATGTGAAGTTTCTGGAATCTTGAAGGATTTGATACTCTCATGAACACTAAATCATGTGAAGAAATAATAATAGTATAGAAAGTCAACAGCGGGATCAGATGTAATTGGTGAACAAACTTTGACAAAAGAGAAAATTATTACAGTGAACAAATTGGATTGCAAGAGAAGATGCTTACTGCAGAAAATCATGAATATATGAGGACCAAGTGCTAAAGGAAATGCCCCTTCCATCTCTAGCTAAAACCTTAAAAAGGTTATGTGCAGTTGGGCGATCAGCCACACCTGAAACAGTTGGTGCAATACGGACAAAAGCCTCCTCTCCCACAATCTTTGACTTTGTGAACAAACAAAAAACATGTGTGATCACATACGACACTTAAAGAGTCAAAGTCATGCTGCAACAACTAACTTTAGAAATATAGAATGCCAGGAAGTATACAAGTGATGATAATGGAGATAGTATGACAAGAGCACAATGGAGTTGTGCACATAAACTTTACATGAAAACTGATAGCAAGTACATCGAGAGACCGTGAAGATGGGCTGCACAATTAGCTAAACTTTCTATATGGTGTATCATGCACAAATTTGAAAACAGCAACAAATGACATTTACCATTATCTCCTTTAGAGAATCCTCTTCTGATGCAATATTATCATGTGAGTTAGTATACAAGTTCTCTTCGTAAGGATTCTCCCAAGCAATCATTGTAATAAACATCAGTTTCTGGAATATTGGGTCCTGTTTGAATTACAAATATGCAGAAAGAAAGTCAATATCTGCATTCAGAATTAGGTATTGAAACAGTACAAAAGTAAAGCTTCGACACATTTTTTTATTCTAGCAATTAAGGCAAGATTTATTTTCTGTTATGTACAAATTAAACACCACAGTAGATAACTGATGTGCCTGAAATATTTTGCTGGTGATATTTCCAAAATATTTCTCATTCAAGTTGATTTGTAGTAAGGTCGCCTAGTGCATAGTCTGTTGTTATGTAACTTCTTGTCATTAGTTTGTTAACCAAGTTGCAGTTTTCTGTTTTTCATACACAGTTGTAATTGGTGTTCTCTTAGCTATATGTAGGAGACACCCATGGACTTATAGAATAAAAATGATGGATGATAAATTGACAACCGTGATTTAATACTTCTTTCTCAGTTTTTCATTTTAAAATTTAAAAATTTTCTGGAGAGGCTGACGCAGTTTAGAAGGATGTGAGCAAAAAAGTCAGAATGAAAAGAAAAAATAGGTATTTCAAAATTTTCATTTCCACAACTGAAGAACAGAAAGAAAAAAGAACAAGGCCACAAACCAACAGGACAATGAAGGAAAGAACTGAATCTGAAGAAATATCTTTAGCTGGTCTGCAAATAAATTATAAAAATATTAAAAGCAAAACAGCTCGCAAAAATAGGCAAGAATGAAGGACTCAAACCTTGAGATGAGAATGGATATCTGAATTGTCCCTAGATAAGAACCTGAAGCAACAAAACTCCACCAAACTACGAACATCATTGTGCATTGGAGGAGGCACAATGGCTCGGAATATTTTCTGCATCTTCTTTGCTGGCAATCCATTCATCCTGCATCATGAATGCATCCACATTACAACAACCAACCCTACTCATCGAAACGATTAGTTCACAGGAAAGCACGGAGAACCTGGCACTATGGCATACAAGACAAAAAATGGTGACAATTGATTTCCACATGCCTTCATTTTTGCAGCAACAACCGAGGTAAAATTATTCCCAGTTTATTGACTCGTGGAAACTGGAATAGAACTTCAAATAAAGAAACAAATTCATCATTGTTTCTCTAACTGAGCATATCACATCCTGATATACATATCCTTAATACATACTCATTCTGCAACCGTGGTTACCCAACAAAAATTGGCATTTTTCCCTTTGTCACAAGATTGATTTTACGCATTATTATACATTGCAGAACATCCTGACCAGATTTTAGCTATGGAATACACGGCGGACTCAAACCAGACCAGCCCAAACCTAAATCTAGAATGACTTCTTCAAATATCTTCCGTGGTTTCTATTCTTTCATACTTAAATCCACAACAATTCTATAAAAAAAGCTACTCCACTGTGAGACAGGACATCACAACATGGAAATCAAGCATATGTTTTCACTATCAAATAGAACCTACACTTTTAGAAGTTAACACTTCTGCTTGGACTGAAATTGGAGTATATTCTATAAATATCTCATACTCATCCAGGATGATGTCAAGAGCTATTACAGTACATATTATTTATTTATTTGGTTTTCTTCATTAGATAGATGCTATAATGATCTATATGCTGATGCTGCAAAGACAATGCTTAAAGGACCTAATTTACCTGCTGAACTGTTCAACTGAAATAATAGTGGCCAAAGACAGTTTGCCATTGGGAGTTACTCTCTGAATAGTCTGTTCCCTAACAAGTATCTCCTCATCATCATTTTGGTCAGAATCTTTTTTTTCTGGGACTGCTTTTCCAGTTTTCACTAACGGGGATGTCACTTCATTTAGAAAGCTATGGGTCTTAGATAGAAGCAAATTCAGCCTTCCCTGTACAACATCTGCAGCGAAAAGACATTCAATAGAATCAATACCATCATAATGTATTTGCATCTCATTCATGGTTAACATCATCAAGTGCATTGTCAACATGATTGAGTTTAAAAAAAATCTGTTAATGATTCTATAAAATTTGCAGATTCTAATGATAGAAATAGTGGCAAAACTATGAATCGTTTTAGAAAAATGAGATGTCATGCCATACATGGAAGGACGAGATATCAATTAGCAAGACCTCTTTAGTTCTTCTAATCCAGTTTTATCTAATTGAGACACAGTCCTTATATTAACACCAAGAAAACAACAAACTAATGCAATTCAAGCGACAAGTATTCTATTGTTTCACAAAGACAAGGTTCCATTGTTCCTCCCCCTTCTGATCATTTCCAAATTCATCACATAATCCAAACTCGCACTTTCTTTACTCTATTTAGCATGAAATCATTCAAGTGCGGATTTGAATTTCATAATAGAGCTTACAAAGTATCCAGGTGGAAATTGAGTAAGAACGCGCGGGAAACAAACGAAGATTTTCCAGAATATCATGAATTGTTTAATCCCTAGCCACCTGAATTCATCAATTTTGACTTTACAACCACTCTTATAAACTATTTTAAGCGACTACTTTGTAGTCTTTCATACTTCAGGTATGTTTGACCAAATAAAATAAGACCGATAAATTTATTAAGGTTGAAAATGAGACTAAGATAAGAACTCACTGGGATCGATATCCTTAAGATTTAACTTGTCAGTCAAGGATTTGCCTCCAGGTAACTTGAACGAAAACTTCCTTTCCGAAGGATCACTTGCCGAGAATCGGATATTGCTACTCTGAAACTGCAAAATCGGTTGTCTGTTCACCTGCAGCACTTTGAGTTGCATCTCTTACGCTCTCTCTGATGAACTTGTCCTTCGTCCTCCTTCGTCTACCTTCTTGCTTCTTCTTCGTTTGGTCGCTTCCTTCTTCGTTTTTCTTCTTTCACTTTGGCCCTTTCCCCAAAGAGAAAGAGACGTGAGTTTTTTTGGTGAGAAAAGAGACGTGAATTGGCTGTAGAAGTCCAATTTGTGTGGACAATAAACATGTTACATGGTATTAATATTTGGATTTACTTCTCAATATATTTCACTTTTTTATAATAAAGTAGAAACATGTTGCACGTTACATAATTAGCTTTTCAGTATATTTCAATTTAATTATCCAAAAAGTTGAATTACATATGAATTTCAGTTGTTAGATTTATCGATATGAAACAATTCCTAACTTCTTTTTTTGGTAGCGACATTTCCACTTTCATTGAAATAATAGCATTAATCAAGGCGGAATTATGTAAGATTTTATTTGGTTTGCGATATATGTTTTAAAACTTTAATTTAAAACTTTTTCTTATATAAAATATAGTAATATCTATTATACTTACTAAAACACAGCACGGGTTGATGGCGTGGCGCGTTGTGGACCCAAGATTTTTGAAATTGAGCTCCCACAATTAAAGCCAATAAATCTTTATTTTTTACACTATTTTTTAAACCATAAAATCTTTTATTATTAAAATAATAATTTTATAGAAACCAAATCTATTATACTTACTAAAACAGAGCACGGGTTGATGACGTGGCGCGCTGTGGACGCACGAATTTTGAAATTGAACTCCCACAATTAAAGCCAATAAATCTTTATTTTTTACACTATTTTTTAAACCATAAAATCTTTTATTATTAAAATAATAATTTTATAGAAACCAAATCTATTATACTTACTAAAACAGAGCACGGGTTGATGACGTGGCGCGCTGTGGACGCA
>BSUD01000078.1:0-72155 GCA_033239045.1 Fagopyrum esculentum | reverse complement strand
TCCCTTGTGTGGATTTCAATCAGTCGTGCACGAGCTATCTATCAAGAATATAAAATAACCCGGGTAACTTAAAGAAATTTAGGTGCAAACGTGCATGAGTTGTTGTAGACGTGCATGCCTCAAATATGTGCTCTTTCAAAATGTTTGGGTGCATGGCTTATTTGAAATTAAATATTTAAATCTTAGATGGGTATATCTTGATTTCATGCATTCTTTGAAATTAGTCTTGCAATCAATCGACTAGTGCACAATGTGCAAATGGTAATCAGTTTCTTAATATCAAAATAATTCGTGCACAAAAGGTTGAAATTAATCGTGCACTTATACATGCTTTTGTTACTCTATCATGTAATCACTCACGCGGATTTAATTCAATCGAACAACTCAATCAATTGAGAATTATACCGTAGTAATATTGCATCGTACGAGTGAAGTACATTTACCATTTGCACATAATTTCCAAATAAGTAATTACTGCAATAAGTGTGTGATCGAAGATTACCATATATAATAATTAAATCTTAGACATTCATATATCAATCCGACGATTCATATGCGTTCTTATTTCTTACTGTAAGACTTGTTCTTACTCGAACCTAACCCTATATATATATATATATATATATATATATATATGTTACAATAAGTCAAAAAAATTTAAATCAATACATATGCAAAATGAGTGTCATTGGACAAGTAAAATTAAATCATATCCAAATATAATTTTTATTATTTTTTTCGATTAATACTTATACGAAAAATGGGTCTTAATTTTAATTAAAATTCATGCTCACCTAATGTCAAGGACTTGTCAGGTTAAAGTCTTGTTATGGGTTTTGGCATGAATTGCCTTCCACAGTATTGTTGCTCACTTGTTCAGTTTTAACGGTGACGATATTTATTGTTGAAAGAAATGATATATTACTTGGTTGTTTTAATTAATTTTATTTGACATTTGATGACATGAAAACATCAAAGATAAAATCTTGACATTTATTGTAACATTTCTTAACCGGTTGTCAACAATATTTTACTCATATGGGTGGACCCATATCACTATTTTTATTTTTAAATATAGTTTTTTAAATATAGTTTTTTAAACAGTTTTATATCATTTATTTATATAAATCTATTAAAAAATAAAACTTAAAAATAAATTCTAAACTAATTTAGTTTCCTAAAAAAATCAATATGCAATGAAACAGGCCCCTGCGTAATTGATAAGATAGGGTATCGTCGTGGTCCTCGTAATGAAGTTCGGTTCCTCATTTCAATTCTCGTAAGTTGAGCAAAAGATTCAGAGCGAGAGGGTTCGCGAAATTGTAAATGGCATCTTCAACATCTAGGGTTTGGTTAGTTGTGATATTCACCATCTTCACGTCGCCGGCGCTAGCGTCAGAGCTAGCCGGAGAAGAAGATCCGACACCGACGCCATGGCCGGAGCAATTCCACGCGGTGCTTGCAATGAACATGACCAGCACCTCAGAATTGGAGGTAATCGATCTTTGGTACGACTGGCCAAAAGGCAGAAACTTCAACATTATCCAAAAACAACTCGGAAAGAAGGTGTATGATCTGGAATGGAACAACGGCACCTCCTTCGTCTACACTCTGGACGAAAACAAAGAATGCCGAACCCTAAGTGTCGGGGTCGGAATTCTGAGACCTAATTGGCTCGATGGCGCTAATTACTTGGGGCGAAGAAAGGTGGATGGATTCGTCTGCAATGTTTGGGAGAAAGCAGATTTCATTCATTACTATGAAGATGTTGTGACTCGTCGCCCTGTTCATTGGGAATTTTACACTGGTAGGCAAGCTCATGTCATGACTTTTGAGGTCGGTGCTGTTCTCGATGATTCCAATTGGCAAGCTCCGTCTTATTGCTTTGATCGAAGCTTCAATATCGGCCATCAGGTTAGTGGAGATCTTGATTCTGCAAGTACTATGTCTTGGAAGACCAGAGTTGATTCCATTTGAAGCTGATTACTCTTCGATTTTCAGCTTTTTGCATGTTTTATCTGTAAATTGTGTAAGCTAATGACTAATGAATGCTGACAAGTTACAGATGCAATAAAATGAATGTTGATTTCATTTGAGTATCTGTGATTGATGAATATTTGATCTGCATTTGCTTTAGTTTTACTCTTAAGAACATGTTAACAGCAATACGTTTTGTAAACATTTCATTTTCTTGACTTCCCTTGGAAAATACTGCAAGATGAAAGCTGTTGCAAAGATGGGGAATTTGCAGATGAGCTGAAACAAATGAACTGTTTTAAATCACAGCAAGCAAGTCAATTCTGTCTAATCAAATCTCCTTTGTATGAACAATCAAATGTAAATAAGATATTTAAATAAATTCATTTTACTCATTTTATTGCTTTTTTGTGCGATGTATCAATGCATATTTGTGTAACAAAATTGAATGTGCTTTTTTCATCGTTTGTTTAATTAGTTATGTTGAGAAAAAAAACTTTCAGAAATATAAATGATAAGTTATTATTAAATATATTCTTGGTGTATTTATCGTGCTATCAGTCTACGAACAACATTTCAAATGCATGTATTTAATTTTTATGCGACAAATAAATTTGGCTAAACTATGAAGCGAGTCATCCTTCATCAAATTTGGTCAAATGCAAGTATTTTAACTTCATCCTTCATCAAATTTAAAAAGTCACAATTGAAAACAATGTGTTTGGTACAAATGGTACAATCGTGTATGTCGCAAATCGAATTTTTTGGGTTTCAGATCTAGCATATAAGTAAACGGATTACTCCGTCAACTCTCAATTTGTTTGAGGGTGAGCCTGGTGGACGTGTGTGTTGAGCTTGAGGAGGTGAAGCGAAAATGATTTTTTACGCAACAAATTGAAAAAGTCACAGTTGAAGGGATCAAGGATCCGAGACAACTTTTATTATATATGGTCTTTACATATACATCGATGGAGGTTATCCTTTATCCGATGTTGCCACCATGACGACAACAAGAAATCCACAAGTAGAACCGACCATTGTGAACTCGACATATGAATTATTTTTTGGGAGTCAAAGTAGGATTTTACTTGAACCAACACAAGTAGATCATGGACAAGTATGTACCACTAGTCTGTAAACTAATTACAACACCCGTGGTCCACAATGACATGTTATTTATGTCCGCGGGTGAGATGATGTCAGGTCCAAAACAATGGAAAACAATACCTCTCTATTACATGCTCTCGTATGTTGCTTATGCAAGAAACAAACCGTCCCAATTATACAACTCCCAACGGATGTGTCTACGTAGATATTATTTTCACGCATGTGTCTACATTATCTTATAAAATGCAATCCCATATTTTGGAGTAGCAAGAAACGGAGGATAATTGTCCTCTCCTTGACAGAAGCAAAGTAACGCACCTTAGAACTCATTATAATGACTAATGTCCTTGGCACAATAACTAGGCTATCCAAGAACCAAGGTGTCTGTAATATATTGTGACAATGTTGGTGCATCACACCTATGTCATTATTATGTGTCTTATCCCTACATGAAACCCGTTACTCCGAATTATGATTTCACAAGAGAACGAGCGCACTCAAACTCTTTGTGGATTGCTCATGTCCACAAGAACAACCAACTAACCAATGAGCTCACTAAACCGTTACAACGGGTTTGGTTCACATGATCAACCTCTCTAAATGATTATCCATCTTCCTAAAGAATATTAGGATAAACAGACATCAACCGTGAGATATCATTCATATAACTTCCTATAATATGTTTTGATATTATTCCCACAGTTGTATAAGGTTACTCATGCCGAATATTAATAATCACTTTATATATTGGCTATTATTCGGTAAATGAATTATCATCACTCTATACACTCATTTATAAAGTACCACAAACTTATCAATTCCACTTCCTAGAAGCTTGCAATGTGGCTAAGACCAACCACATTGCAACTTGCAAGTTTATAACCCATTTAATATCTTAAGTTTTTTCTAAATAGTAACAAAACTCTTAAAAAACATCTCTCACATTCGGGAGTACGAACCCTCTATAAATCCGAAGAAAGAAAAGTAATAACGGCTCTTTTGGTTTAATTTTTTCCTTTGTATAAAATGCACAATAAAATGTGTTTTTTTTTCTTCTTTCTCAACGTAACATAGTCACGTTGTTAAATAAAATAAGAGAAACAATAGTATTGTTGAATAACTGTTCTCATTCTTTCCGTAGATAATGTTTTTAAGTTATGATTTGAGTTAATTTTTAGTCGGGCTAAAACATCGAACCGTAATATAGGTAGAATGATCAATAAAACCGGGTCAGTCCGGCCGAGTCGGGCTCAGGTCCGGTTTATTGACAAAAATAATTTTATGTTTTTGAAATAAAGAAAATAATATCTATGCTGTTCAGTTGGTTCGGCTGAGCCCCTGCGCTTCCATCGTGAAGTCAAGTCAAGTCGTTCGTCGACTGCGTGGAGGAGCCCTGAGCCTGCGAGTCTATCTCCGATGGAGGGCAGAACCAAACCGACGGCCGCTTTCATGGCTTTTGGTACCAAAGGCGATGTTTATCCCATAGCTGTAATCTCTTTCCCTCTCTCCTCTAAATTCATAGTTTCTGCTCTATTTCCAACTTCCAATTGCTTAATTTCGTGTATACTTATGTTTGAATCTGGCTATAAGTTGTATAAATTCAAATTGTCTCACATTTTTGGCTTATCTGTTGTAGTCATGGTGCTTTATAGCAATTAGCCATGACACTTCCATTTGGCATGTATGAGAACATGCTACTTAGACTCTACATCTTAACCAATTTGATTAGAGAAATCATATAGCGGTTTCCAATTCTACGGTTCAATTACTTGCAGAAAAAAAAAAAAAACTTTTTGGCTCTGCAGCTTTAGCTGTGTGGTTATTATAGCGAGATATAGAACAGATTTGTCAAATCAGATAATTCTTTGAATAAACTTAAACGCATTACTACTAGTATACCTGTGGATATCTGAATTCTGATCAAAGATGTTAATTGCTAGAATCCCTTTTTGTAAAGATTATTTGCAGGTCTCTGGGTTTATCTCCACTGTCCCATTTGAATGTTTTTATAGAGGATGATATTAACGGAGTGCATTTGGCACTATATTTTATCACAATAAGAAAAACTTAAAGACATTGTGTTTCCAGGCTATTTCTGCTGCTTTTGCTAGTGATCAGAGAGATTACCAAGTGTTTTTTATAACTCATTCTGCACATCAGGTTTGGTGTTTTTGCAGTTTCCTTCAAATATAGAGTTTATCTGTCATTTGTGAGTATAACAAAGATACTAAGCCTTTGTCAACTTGTTTCAGACCTTGGCACTGCACTTGGAGAAAAAGAATGTTGCATACATTCCAGTTTCATCGCTGCCTGTTCTTTCTGCTCCTCCTGATGACCCAGAAGGTTAAGATACGCTTGGACAATATTTGTATGTTTTTGGTGATATGCTGTCGGTTGTCCTAATAAAAGCATAGTGGGATATATCAGATTCTCAAGGTTCGTCATTCACCATGCAGAAGCAGTTGATGACAAGAGAGCATAGAAAGGAATGTGTGTCTATCATGGATAAGATCTTTGGAGATGCACCCAGCTTCAAGGGTGATTTTGTTGTGATAAACTTTTTTGCATTGGTATTATTGTCTACCATGTAGAAGGTGCCTTTTACTGTTCATCATGGCAATACCCTATTATAGAACTTAGACAGTTGTCACAACTCGTGAACCGAGAAATTGACTGTTTGATTGAGAAAAGTAAAAAACTACCTATTCTTCAGTAAAGTTGAAACCCATGCAAATTGCAAGCGATTAGCTGTTGAACTTTGCATGTCTATTATGTTAAATTTGAATAGATGATGAACTTGAGTAAATCTTCAGCCAAAAATCATGAACCATCGGCTGTCCACAGATGCTCTCATCTTTATTCCACTGCTCTCTACTTACCTTTGCGCTTCATTTAAATAATGTCAAATTGCGTACAACTGAACAAGTGTGAGGAAGGGAGATAAATATCTCTAGGTTTTGCATAAATTAGTACTTACACTGGTTAGATGAAGTTAAAGCAAGGTTCTTAACTTTTGCTGATATTTGTTTCCATGATGTTGCAGGAAGGTTGGAGTCTTGCTGAATTATTTCGGATTCGTTGTGTTGTTGCTGCTCCTTATGTTGTTCCTTATAGGTGCTCACTTGTAGCCTTTTCATGTAACATAATTCATAAGGCTAGCAGGTTTCCTTCTTATAAATTTATTCACCTTCCTTGATTGATTTGGCATACAGTGCTCCTTCCTCCTTCGAGCGGCAGTTCAGAGATCAACTTCCGCTTCTTTATGAGTACCTTCATGAAGCTCAACTGGATGAGGTGATACTAAATTCTCAACTCTGAGATTACCTTTGGATGATCTGCCTTATAAAGTCCTGTTCTGAAGAGATAATTCTGAATTTGAATATGCATGTGAAGCAGGTCTCTTGGACTGATGTTATCCACTGGATGTGGCCAATTTTCACTGAAGAATGGGGGGTGTGGAGGACTGATGAGTTGAATCTAAGTTATTGTCCTTTCACGGTTAGTGTGTTTCATTACATAGTCTGCACATCTCGTTTGTATGCCCAGAAAAGTACATTTATAGCTCTATCTTTCTGCTTGTTCTACAATCCATATAACCAGAAGCCATATGTTGTGATATCACCTTAAAATGTAGGATCCAGTCACAGATCTTCCAATGTGGCATGACAGATGCCCATCTCCCTTGTTAATGTAAGTAGTCATGTGAAATTGAAATTTCCACTTTCAATAGGGCTGAACATTTCTCTCTTTTTTCTGTGACAGGTACGGATTCAGCAAAGAAGTGGTTGAGTGCCCTGGTAAGCTAGTTTGCTTTATAAACATGACATGTTAGATGCTTCCAATGTGTTATAACCATCTTAATTGCAAAATGATAGAGCAAAAATTTGGATTCACATAAACACACAAGTATACTAGTATTGACACAAAAGAGGGAAGAAACCCTCAGGATTACAAGGATTAGAACACTCATCCACACTGCTTAGGGAACTAAATTCCACTATGCCACCAAAAGAAGCAACTTCTCTGGCCTAAGCCTTCCTAAATACTATCTGATACCTGAAACAAAAGGCTATATCCCTCATTTATACTAGATATCTTGCTAATAAGATGACCCTTATGCAAGCTGAGGTAGTACTCCTTCCCGTCAGATAATACCCTCCAAAATATTGTCTTGATGGTCCCTTCTTAATCTGGTCTGGACATTTTGTATCCTAACACAAAAGCAACCTTAAATCTGTGTGTGTCTGACTTGTGGGAATTAGAACATTTGAGGAGTTTTATCGTCTGCAATGTTTTATAACCAGTCTTAACAACTGCAAAAGCAACCTTAAATCAGTTGAGTGTTTGCTTTGTGGGAATTAGAACATTTGATGAATTTTAGTTTCATTTGTACTGGTATGACAAATCGTGCATTTCACAAAAAGAAGTGAAATATGTTCAATTCATGATCTTACTGTTAGCTTAAATATTTTCATAAGCTGTTTTATTCTCACGGCCTCGAACTTATGATATTGTTTATGACAGATTATTGGCCTTCAAGCGCTCATGTTTGTGGATTTTGGTTTCTTCCTGAAGAATGGCAATTTTCATGCACTAGCTGTAGAGATATTTGTATGTCTATATCAACACCACATCCAATGATACAACACCAGATCTGTAAAAGACATAAGGGCTTGCAAACTTTCCTAGAGACTCCTGCATCCACGCCACTGATTTTTATAGGTCTGAGTTCAATCGGGAGGTAAAGAAGAGCTTTTCTTGATATAGATTTGATCATTAGTAAAACGAATTGTGATTAGCGCGTATCTGTCAAGGTTTCTCCATTTGTTTAGTGGTCTTGACACTAGTAACCTCGTGTGCTATAAGTGAAGCCAATCAAGCCATAAGGGTTTTATGTGAGAATCAAATAAAACCAAGGTTTCAGAATCAGGAAAAAGAAAATCCGAGCCATTGTTTGCTTTTATTTTGATCTTATGGTTATGCCTTCTTCCTCTGATCTATTTGAGACATTGAAAACAAAAAATGACATGTTTTGAGAACAAAATTTGGACAATTTTTGTGTTAAACTGTTAATGCTTAATTTGGCAATGCTGATTTTTCATTTTTGTGGATTCTGCACCAGCATGGGTTTTATGAAGAATCCTCAGACATTTCTTGATGTTATTCAAGCTGCTTTGGAAATCACAAATTTCAGATTCATATTATTTACCGCTGGATATGAACCACTGGATATGGTTGTCCGTCACACTGCATATTCATCAGTGCATCATGGAGAAATTGATGAAGAGGGGATCTGTCTCTTCACTGGCCGATTGTTTTGCTTTTCTGGGTGAGAATTGTTAGAGAAGACATAGACCAAAAAACCTTTCCAGTTACCAGTATTATCAGTTTTCGATATTAATATGCCTATTATCATGATTTTTCAGTTCCATTCCGTACAGTTGGCTGTTCCAAAGATGTGCTGTTGCAGTCCATCACGGTGGAAGGTGAGTCTCTTTGTTACATGTGAATCATCTGTGCTACAAATTTTCCCTTTTTAGTAATGAAAAGAGTATCTTATTATATCATATCTGGCCTCCATGTTAAATCAGTGGGTCAACTGCTGCTGCACTACATGCTGGAATCCCTCAAGTAAGCTGTGAATCATAATCCGTCATACAAGTCTTATTTTTGTTCGTTACAAGTTGATAATACCTAAACATACTTGGTACATCTATTAAACTAAGAGTTTTTAGTCTTTCCATGTTATCAAAGGTCTCACTTGAAGATAAGAACTCTAGAATGAAGGACATATAATAATCCTGAATGCATAATCTCCCTTCCCATATTGATTGTAGGTTTTATGCCCATTTATGTTTGATCAATTCTATTGGGCTGAAAGGATGTTTTGGCTTGGCGTTGCGCCTGAACCTTTGAAAAGAGAAAACTTGCTTCCAGATACGAGTGACTCGGAAAGAATCAGGGAAGGTGGAACCATTCTTTCAAAGGCCATTGGTTATGCATTGTCCACGAAAGTGAAGGCACGGACACGGGAGATCTCTGAACGAATGTCTTCCGAGGTAATATTTTCACCTTGAGCCTATTGACATCCTTTCTTGTTGTTGTCTTTATTGATCTGTTTTGACTATATAACTTGCAGGATGGGGTTGCACAAGCAGTAAGAATTCTCAGAGAAAAGGTTTGCTATCCTTAGGTTCAGGGGTTCTTGAACTATGACATTTTTTCAGGTACGTGCAATACATGCTCCTGGCAGGCAGCCTGTATGGAAAAAACTGATATTGGGAACTCGATCCGGACGTAGAGCGGCAAAGCCGATCGAACCGGACGACCTACGTACCTCTTAAAAAAAAACCATATGAGTGCAATAGCACTATTGTCCAGCGAAAACCCACCTCATTAAGCAATGTCAAATGGGCTATTATGAAGAACTTGAGAAAAATAACGAATGCTTTTATTACAAGTGAAGTTGCATTTATATATAATTTAAGGTTGGTATAATCACAGTTGAATTTAAGAAGCTGATATTCAAAAAGCATGGCATGAAATTTCAAGATGACCTGCTTTAAATTTAATTTGTCACTTGGTATAATAACCTTTTTCTTATTCTAAATGGTCTCAGTTGTAATGGATACGATGATTAGATGCCCTTGCCCTTGGCGAACCCTAATTATGGTTGCTTGATTTTCACTTGAGCTTTCTTCACCTCATGTGCACGGGGACATGAAGTGGATAATGGTTTGTCGCAGGTATTACCGTCCTCTTCAAGTGATGTCCTATAAAATCTACCTTTGAGGAGTAATTATTGTGTTATTGTGAAACTATTCCATGTCGATGATAAACAAATTTACAATATACTTTTGCAATACTTCGTAAACTCAGTTAATTATTCATGTCAATTAATTTTAGGATGAAACTTATCGACTGAGCCTAACATACGAAACCCAAGTGAAGTACTGCTACTACAATTTTTTGATACTGATTTTTATAGAGTATTTTTGACAAGCTTGTACTCATAAATCTGATTTTTTAAGTATTGAAATATAATTTTTTGAAACTAGTTTTTATTATTTTAGTTAGGTGAAAAAATTCAACCTATTTTAGTTGGTCAAACAGACTCAACGCAACCCCAGATAACCCTAATCTAACTTTTTAAAAATTGTTTAGTTATGTTTACATTTTAAATGTTAATTATTGATAAAAAAAAATGATAATTTAGCAATTGTAATTTATTTAAAACAATATTATATATATTTCGAATAAAAAATGATGTGAAGAAAATCTAATATTTTATTTTTAAAGTTCAATGTTTAGACGACACATTTTATTTAAAATAAAATTACAAAGTGCGGAATCAATTAACTTATTAAAAAAAGTTTTTATTATTTTTTAGATGGTTAAAAATCTGGATTGTACACGCTTGTAATCTAGTTTTCAGTAGATTCACTTTTGAGAGAAAGTTGAGCCACGACATTCGAAACTTGAGGGACCAACAAACAACACCATCAATGACCGTCACATTATCAATCACTCTTTTCTTCTGCTTTAAGCTCAGCAACTTCAAAAAGAATGAAGACGACACTAAGCTTTTTGTCTATATAAAGAACTCTTCTTTCATCAGCAACTTCAAATCAAAATCTCGTCTTTCTTCATTCTCTCATTGCATTCTGCATATCCTCAAATGGGTTGCAAGTATGGAAGTAGTAGTGTAAGATGGCCGATAGCAGCGGTTGTGTTGGCGGTGATGATGGTGGTGCAAGCTGAGATTTGCTCTGCAGCAATCTACAACGTCGGAGATCGTCGAGGATGGACGTTCAGGATGGCTAGATGGCCCAGAGGCAAACACTTCAGAGCTGGTGATGTTATAGGTACGAATCACCATTCGATATTTGTCTTTCTTGTGTTTTTACTCGTCTCTGATAACTTTGAAGCTTCATCCATGGAAACAGTGTTCAATTACGACTCGGGATTCCACAACGTAGTTGCAGTGACCAAGGCTGGGTACAAGAGATGCAAAATCCCGCGAGGTTCGAGAATGTTCAAATCCGGTAAGGATCGGGTTAGACTCCGAAGGGAAAATCACTACTTCATCTGCAGCTTCCCTGGGCATTGTCAAGCTGGGATGAAGATTGCCGTTAATGTTGTGTAAGACAAAATGGCCACACAAATTTGTCAAGAATTTTAATATAACATTTCTCCTTCTATAACATATAAAGTATCTAAAACAAAAGGTCATATAAAACGAGTCTATTTCACCGAATTCTTTCTTGCTTGCAAGCACATTATCAAACAAAATTTCTTCAATTACCCAAAACGAGTCAACGATTCTACACTCAAAATTTTCAACGAGTTTACGAATTGCACTAATTATTGAAGAGTACCCCAAAGGCAATTTTCAAGACCTCCAGAAAAGCAACATTTTTCTCATACTCAAGGACCTAGATACGATCTTGCACAACTAAGAACACCCCCATTAGCGCAGTTGAGGCGCTACCATGGGCGAGCACAACCAACTCTTAGCCCGACTGACTATAAAATGAATGGGTCATAGAAAAGGGAAGGAATATTGTGTTACTCATCTAAGATGAACTAGCCACTTTCTTCTTGACAATTCTTTTTCTACGAGCCTTTGGAGCTGGAGCTTCGTTATCACCAACTGAACTGCCACTTGATTGCTTGATTCCTAAAAGTCCAAGCCCTGATACAATGGCATTCTTTGATATGAACCATTTTGAGGAATCTTTCGATGTGGAGTCTGACGGCCTATTGTATGCCCTCAAGAGGTTTTCTGAATTAACAAGTGGGTCGGCTTCGATTCCTAGCCATGCCAATTTTGATCTCTCTCCAAGTTGAACATTCAAAATCCTGGATTTAGATACATTTGACAAAATCAGCAAGAAAATGGTGTGTTGGACCAAAATACTGTGCATAGGCATGGCCATACAAAAACAAGTCTTTCTAACATATGTACTTTTGTCTACAAACAAACAAAACAGCTAAACAACTAAATCAGAAGATTTTTTCCCAACTCGGTATTCTTAACCTATGCCTTGATAGGTTAGAGAAACCGATAAAAAAGTATCTTCGATCCAAATACAAATCCTTGGTTTATCAAACTTTAGTTTTGGCATGGCACATGATGAACTTAACACCACGTACATGTTTAAATACGCAGTTCATCATGCCAATGGACAAATTGAGATAGTTTCAGCAGTTCTAGTGCAAATATCTGGAAACAATTGATTCAACTATACTAGTTATGTAAGAATATCATCTTAATGCTGATAACACAGTACTTGCCTTAGTTTAATCGTCTATGCCACATAGGGATTAACTATAAATCTCAGATGACAAAAGGCAATGCAGAAAAGAGAAATGACTTGTATTAATTGAAATAAGACAAAGAAGAATACAGACCTTAAAGCTGCGCTAAAAAATAGCGGCACTCCAATAACATCAAAGTGGTTGGTCAACGCTCGGTCAACACCACATAGAAGTTGATAGCGTAAGTTGGCATAGATTCCAAGGAATGCTCCATATCCAAGAGCATTGCTACTCACAGATGGAATTGTGATGGACAGCCGGCTATATAGAACAGAAGTCCAAGGCATAAATTACAAACCGAAAAAATGAAAAAAAATTCAGCAATGCGTCACAATATAAATCGGGCATGATGCATGGAAATGGGAATTACCTATCTTTCTTTTTACTGGCAGAAAGATGTGATAATGCACCTTGTGTGGCCCCAGCAGTCATTCCCACCAGACATAACTCTGTAGCCTTGTAGAAAAATGAATGGATTCTCTTTTGCATATCGAATTCTCTAAGAGGATAGCTCTTCTCAAATATATTGTTAGGGAGCTTTTGAAGTGTGTTCTGCAAATCGAACTGGAAAGTATTTCCATATGACCGACAAGGAGCTAGTGACCAAACAACTACAGCGTTACACGCTGATGCTGTAACGACGTTGATAAGGGCCAAATCCCATTCCTCCTTTATCCTTCAATTACAAACAGGTAACAACTAAAGAGAAAAACAAAAGAAAAATAAGAAAAAGAAAGAGAAGTGCTACTGAGGACAGTTGCTATCAAAATGAAGTACCTATCTTTGCGATTTTGCACTTCCCACAAAACAGAAGAACCAATAGTAGCAGCCTGCTCCAACAGAAGTCTATAGAGAAAGGCAGGGTCTGCAATCATCCTGCATAAAACAAGATAGAATTTACTTTCCGCAATAGTATATTTCATAAAAGTAACAATTAACTCTTTCACATATACTAGTTGCCACTATATATCTGTTAATACACTTATAGGATATTAGCATTTGAAAATGTTAGTCATTTTCCCCATAGATATTAAGAGAAGAGAAGACATTAAGATGACAGTTCACCCCATAAGAGGAATGTTGAGAGGCCCAACTTAACCATTTTCATGCAAAATTTAATAAAGATTATTGTCATTAACATCTAAACTATATGAAAAACTCAGTTCAATAACAAAATACAGAACACGTTTTTTGAAGTGGACACCAAAATGCAGCTAGAAGTGTACCTTCCAATGAACGCCCTAGAGATTGACTGAGGTAGGGATCGAGCAATAGCCCTAGCAGTGGTTGGTCTGGCATTAATTGATAAGAATTTCACCATCTGAGCTGAGCTGACCAATCCCTGAGCAGACTTGAGCAATCAGTACATGTATTATCAATTTAGCTAGAAAAAAAAAGTATATGAATAACCGTCCTACCATCTCATAAGCTTGTCTGAGCCCAGCAGGAAGATCCATCATTGTCTTCTGCCACTCATTCAGCACCGCATCTACAAATTTCCGATCAAACAACTGCAAAACGCAGAAGGGGTCACATGGTAATAAAACAATAACTGAGTTGTAGCCATGGTTGTGTCCACCCTACCTCTTGTAATACCATTCTTCTCCTGAACAATCCACCATCATCTCCATCTTCATCATCATCAAAGTCATCAAAGTAATCGTCATCATCACCACCATCATCCCCACCATCCCCACCCCCATTATTGATCTTCTTTCCAATATCTCCACCACCTCCTCCTGTGGCAAGCTGCAAAATTTAAAAGTTAAAAAACTCAAACATGAATGCAGAACATAGTCCATCCTCATCTATGAGTATCCATTATTAAATTTAATATGACTAATTATGCTTAAAAGACACATACTATCAAGCACAAGAACTACTAAGTTCAGCCATGAAGTTAATATATCAACCAAACCAACTACTTAGTTCAGCCATGAAGTTAATATATCAATACAAGGATGATAACAATTTCCCGAAGTTGACACATCCCGTGATCTTCTACGTTTCATTAAATTCTTTTGTACCTTTTCTTTGCACTCATATGCAGGCTCTATTTTTTTAAGTAGTTCCTATTTTGAGGGACCAAGTTATTCCTAGTAATGTACTCACCAACCAATGTTCAAGTTTCAAGTTTCCAAAAATAAAAGGGAGGGGGCATCGACTAAATAAACATTAGTCGAACATAAACCCCTAAATACTACATTCAATATGTCCGATTTTCGTGACAAATCAATTGAGGAAAAGAAATTGGAGAACAATGGAAAAAGAAGATTTATTTGTAAGTTTACAAATTAGAGAGAGTTACAGGAACCTCTCTTCTTTTCTTCCAGGCTAAAATTTATAACAGAGTTCACAATTTCTAGGAGTGACGGTCTTTCAAAGAAAAAAAGACCAATTATAACAATACTATTAACAAAAAAAAACTTCACACCATCTAAGTTTCCCTAAACTCATAATTCAGAAGGCATTTCTCTGATTGGGTTCTCTATGGACAAATTTCCCTAACAACTAGACTATAACTTAGCTGTTGGAATTGTCATACCAGATTCTCAAGTTTCCAACAACACCATTTCAATTCAATAGAGAAACACTAGAGAAAGATCCAGTAATGATAGGAATTCAACTCTAACCACTAGAAAATTTAACAAATTAGGGAAGAACATACAAAGAAAAAAAAATCAAACCTCAGGGCTGGATTTTTGTTGCTTCTGGGTCATATCAAGCTTAGACTTCTCAAGCGTAACACCACCAAAAGACCCAAACTTCCCTCCCCTCATAACTGGACCATGATCCCCCGACGATGAAGACGGCAAAGAAACCTTCGGAACCGTAGAAGAAGAAACAGACAAGCACCGTTCCAAATGAGAAACCTCATCGCCGCCACCTCCGTCGAGAAAAGCCGGCGAAGGAGCCGTAGAAATGGAAGCCCTGACGACGACCAACGGAACCTTCCTAAACCGTCCAGAAGCAGCCACTGGGTGTAAGAACACCTTAGTGGTGGTGGTAGGCATTTGGGCGTTCATCGGCATCATTTGAGCAGTGGGAAACACGGCGCGCGACATTTTCTTCCACAAATTGATAGGGTTTCGTGAATTGATGGAGAATTTGAGGTTTATGAGGATGGATGGCGTTGAACTTGAATTGGATTGCTTTCTCTCTCGATGAAGTGAGAGGAGAGAGAGGCGAAAGAGAGATGAAGTGAGAGTTGAAGAAGAGGTTTTGAAGATTGGGTGGAACCACAACACGGTCTGAGTTGGATGAGTTGACTCAGCGAGTTTGTTCCGAGTTGACCCGCTGGCTTTTGGCTTTGCACTATAGCCAAGAGTTTGGTGAACAAGTGCTAGCGTTCTCCAACCCCAACGGTTGGTGGGGGTAGCCCGTTATTATTATTTTACTTGGGCCCCGTTTGGTAGCAACGTTTAACATCGTCTCGTAGTTGTAGGGGTGTAATACGAGCCGAACATCGGCATGTTCAAGCTTGACTCGTTTATAAACTAGTCGACTTCGAACTTAACTTAAAATTTATACGAGTTTTAAAGTGTGCTCAAGCTTGACTCGTTTAGAAAGTAAACGAGCTCAAGCTGAGCTTTTGACGTGACGAGCCGAGCCCTAACCCGAGCCGAGCCCGAGTAGCTCGACTAAAATAATGCTCCTATAGTATTATTTTAGCCGAACGACCCGGGCATTGATATCCTCAAGCTCGTCTCTATTATAAACGAGCCGATCCCGAGTTGTGCCTAAAATTTATACGAGCTTTAAAATGTGCTCCAGCTTGGCTCATTTAGAAAGTGAACGAGCTCAGACCAAGCTTTTGAAGAGCCGGACTTTGGAGGAGCCGAGTCCGAAATCAGCCGAGTAGCTTGCCTCGTATTAGAGCCCTGCATATGGTAACCGACTGGGTGTGTTTGGTTGGAGATTAAAGGAGGTTTATTTAGATTAAATTTAGGAGATTAAGTTTGTGTAAGTGTTTGGATGAAGGTGGAGATTATGGAAGAAAAAAAATTATAGAAGGAATTAATTGAGATTAAAAAGGGCCAAAAAAATAACCTTACATTATCAAGGTTAAAGTAGATTAATTTTTAAATATCAACTAGGACTTAACTCAGGCTGCTTATTTAAAGTTAAAATAAGGGTAAATTTGTAAATCAATATCAATTAAATCTATTAAAAGATCTTCAACCAAACAACTTCACGTAAATTATTTTATATCAAATAATCCCTAATAAATCTCATATAAAATTTAACCCTTTTTAAATTCCATATATATTAATCTTCAAAATATACTCCATCTGTTAGAACACCCTCTAAGATGAAAATTTGCATAGCAAAGATGATTTTGTAATCTCCTCAGGACAAGTTGTCGTTGGAAATATTTATCCCCAAAATTCCCTGAAAGGGCACGCCTCGGCTTTGTTTTCTTTCCCATTTCTCATTGGTGAAGGACATTTGCCGTTGCTCAAGCCAAGTAAACCCTAATTCCGTATAGTTCATCCAAGGGCGAACACGATTGTTGCTCCCATTTCTGATTTGTCGTTGCTCAAGCCAGTTATAGCGTTGTTTTGCTTCTTCAGTTCGCCTGGTGAAGTAGTTGTATTCTTCGGCATTGACAAATTTGTATGAAACCCATTACTTCTTTGGCATTTCATTGGTTTCATTGATAAAAAATCATTGGTTCATTTTTAGTTTTAGATCATGGCTTGTTACTAACTTCCTAATTTGGCATGATTCTACTTTCAATTAGCCTATAATTTGAAAATCAGATTCTTGATTGCTACATATATTAGATATTATGACCATTATTGTTGTTTCATATTTTCAAATTAGCATGTAATTTGAAATTCAGCTTCCATATTGTTGTTTCTGATTTTGTTTCCCCTTAATTAAAGAGATGTAAACACAGCTAACCTAAGACTTGGAGAAAGAGTGAGAATGAGGTTCAGCGAGCAAGGAAGTTCATTGTGCTGGAAATAGACATTTTGGAGTTGTTGTACTTAATTCAGTAAGAGAGGTTATTTTGACAGCAACCAGGAAAGTTGAGGTTGATATGGACTGTATACGGATGTTCCTCTCAAAGAGGCTTAGTTGCATCAGCAATGCATTCTGTAAGTTTACAGAAGATTAAGAAAACATGAAGTTTTTTATATATTACAAGAATATGATCAATATATATCAAACAAAAAATGGTGCCTACACCATAAACTCACTGTTATTATTGAAAGTGACTAAGAAATAGTTCAGCTGAGGTTGGTATGGACTATTGTTGTTGTATTCATGTGTAATAACCATATCCTAGATAGTTCATGTTTCCTGAATACGCCGGCATAATTTGATCAATCTCCCTAGGGAGTTTGAGTATGGTGAACTTGGGGCAATTTCCGGTTGATTGTAAAGGTGCCATGAAACCATTGAGTTTGGTATTCATCGAATTGTGGCAAGTAGTTTAGAACATTGCCTTTGTCTACTGAAAATCTGTTTCAATTTGCTGAACTTAATTTATATTCTTGAAATAGTTCACAGGAAACAGATTTCTTGGAGGAATCTAGTATCTGCTCAGGAGAAACCCACATGTTATCCGAATTAGGCTGAGTTGAACTTGTATCCAACTCGTTGATATGACGAGTTAGATCAAATGGTGAAGAGATTGGGGTGGAATTAGTACTCTCATGTGTACATGACTATTGTTTTTGTAAAAGTAGGTTGTTCAATCTGTTTTACTGAATATGTTTTAGGTTTAAGCTTGGTTGTGTTTTTGTGCTATTGGTTGTTGAATATGTATAGGATGTTTGTATTAACTTAAGGTTGTGTTTTCCTACTCACAGCATTGAAGTTGATCAAGATGGAGTAAGCTTCGGATGCACTTATCAAGTAAATGCTCTTAGCTAAGTAAAGAAAGTCGGAAAATATGTAGGGTGTTATGCAAGGCGAACGAGCTGAGTCTGAGCTTTTGAAGAGTCAAGCCCAAGTCGAGCCGATCCTGAGTAGTTCGTCTAAAATAATGCTCATATAGTGTTATTTTAGCCGAACGAGCTGAATTTTACCTGAACGAGCCGAACCCGAGTAGCTTGTCTCATGTATCAGCCAAAAAATATGAAGTGTTGATCAATATAAATAGACCAAATCTTGAACTTTTAATTTGGGGCCACAGAGAAATTGTTTGAGGATTGAGTATCTTGATTCAAAATTCAACAAGTACACATTACTCTAATCATCATGTGAGATGTTTTAACTTTACTACACCGAGGACGAAAGGACCAAATGGTAGAGCTTAACACCAACATAAGTCCAGCTTGAGTGAACTTAAGAAAATTCATTATACGCTGATTCATAATGCATAAACCACAATGTCCACAAATTTGTGTTGATTCATAATGTATTAAGGACTCGTTTGGAAGCGTTAGGAATCATTCCCGGTAACGGAATGATTCCGAATCAATCAAAAAATGCGTTTGGTTAGAGGTTTTTTAACACATGAAAGTAATCCCATCATTTCCATTTCCTTTCCTAACCCTTATCCAATTCCATTCCGTTTCCATTCCACCGCTCCAACCAAACGGGAACTAAGTGAATTTAATAAAACCAACTTACAAATATAATTTCTTGTTAACAAACAGGCAACAAATAATTTTTTTTGTGAGATCAAATTAAAGTTAATATAACCAACGTACAAGTATAATTTCTTTTTTTGATGTTTTTATAGAAAAAAGCACTTACAAATTAAATTTTGTAAAACCAACTTATAAATTATATTAACAATTTGATATTTTTAATTAGGAATATTATTGTATAATTTTTTTTGTTATCTAGTTGTTATAATATAGTGTAACTATAATCTCTATTTAATAATGACAAAATGTTAAAATTGAATTATAATAGGAATGTTGCCCTTTTTTCGTAATTTATATTTTTATCAGTTTCAATAAGTTTGTGGTTCCCAAACGATCAACAAACTTATTAAAAATAGCTAGTTCAATTAGTCTATTTATTTAAGCTAATCCAGATACAATAAGTTTCTATTTTCCAAATGAACCCTTGAATGGATTGGTAATTGTGGTTAGTTCCTTTAATTTGGGAATAATTGTAAAAAGCAGCCTGCATTTTTGAAGTGTAAAAACAACAATATTTGCTTAGTTCAGTCTCAATGAGGTGGCCTATCATCTATTCCAAATTCCAATCACCAATATCCATCCGATTTTCAAACTGTGTAAAATAATTTAAAAGAAAAACAATTGAAATCTTGGCCCAAAATTGCATATAGGTCTAAGAAAAATTACTATAGACTTGCACCAAGCCATGGATATATTTTGAGTTTTTCCGTTTGGTACCCCTGTACTTTTGATATTTTCGGATGGTATCCAAAGGTTTTTCGAGTTCCTATTGGTAATCCTGAGTTTTAGACATTTTCGCTCTATACCCCTGACCCGGTTCAGAACAATTTTTTAAAAACCCAGAATCCAAATAATCCATATTTTCAGTTGAGGTCCTCCTCTTCTTCCTGGTGAACGGACCCATTGATACCTCTTCGATTCAGCATCCGCCTTCGACTTCCACGAATGAGTCTGACCACCAATACGATATTCATACTAGCTCGTTGCTTTTAGATTTATCACATCTGAGTTTATATATGGATATTGGACATGAAATTAGTAGTTTATTTTACTTTTATCTAGATCTGATTCCTCGATGGACTGTTAGTCAAAATATCTAAGTGGAGATACACTATCACTGTTAGTTATTTTCAAATTTGATTTGAAATTTGAGACAAACCCAAACAAAAATGCAAGAGAAGGTAAAACATTGTTTTTCCCCAAACCTGTTAAATTGACAATTTTGGATTTGCAACAAACCCTAACTGAATGTCCTGCAAAATCGACTCTTCACCCAAATATGAAATTCAAAGTTTGTAGCATACATTTTCAAAGCCCAAATTCATAAATCTTGAATGAATCACACATTAAAAAGATGGATTTCATATTTAACGATTGTGTATACCCTAAAGAAAATCTGATGCACAGAAGGGGCAAAAAATCAATTTATTTTTGCTCTTCTCCATTTTATTTTCAAATCGGATGCAAACTTTCGTGTAAGAAATATTGGATTCAATCTTAGTGTAGGCGATCAAAATCGGAGGAATTGATGGTGGTTGTGAATTCTCAAATCAATGAAGAAGAAGATAACCTTATAATAAACGAAGTTTTTGTTGGATTTTCTTTTCTTCTTTTTTTTTTCCTTTTCCTAAACCGGGTTGAAATCTTCATAATTCAAAATGTTAGCAAAAATTTGCTCTGAACCGGGTCTAAGGACATAGGGCGGAAATGTCTAAAATTCAGGGGTATCAATAGGAATTAAAAAAATCTCTGGATACCATCCGAAAATGTCAAAAGTACAATGACACCAAAGGAAAATTCCTTATATTTTTTTTGTCTTCACGTTGGTGGGCTTTGAGCTGGTTTTAGTGAACCGAGCCGGGCTATAATTGGGCTAATCTAGAAACACAAATGTATTGGCCCGACTTGAAATGAGTGTCTACTCTCTACCTGTATTAATTAAAAAAAATTAATTTTTTTTGGTTAGAATTAAAAAAGGAAAAAAAAAAGAAAAAGGAGCGAAGTATAACTGTAAAAACTACAGAGAGAGTGGATCTTGAGAGAGCGTGTCTTCTCCATCGCATTCTGCGAGCGATCAAGCTAGGAGACAAACGAGAGAGATGGAAAGCAGAGTGTTGAAGCGTCTCGCATGGTTTATCTTCGCAAGCAGTTTATTGAATTTGAGCCAGGCGTTATGGTTGACGATTCCGGCCTCCCAATCCAAGTGCGTTTCCGAAGAAATCCATAGCAATGTCGTCGTTTTGGCCGATTACTATGTCGTCGCCGAGGATTATCACAATGTGGAAACTAACATCTCCGTCAAGGTTGATTTCACTTATCACACTGTTTTTCCGTTTCGAAAATCTTTGAATTATTCGTTGCATATGACATGATCCTCGATTTTAGTTTTTTTATTGTTTCGTTTGATTAACCTTGCTTCCAAAATTTCCCTAAATTGCATTATTCGTTGCATAGTGAGAATACACTATTTCGTTGGGATTATGGAATTTGATCGCACCATTGGATGACATCGATCCGTTAGCTAGGAATCAGCTTTTTTTTAATAATGCATCAGGCCTTTTTAGTCGCCAGATTTTGTCAGAAGAACAAGCTTGTTTTGTTTATTTGTTATATGATTTACTTGCCTTCAATAACTTTACAGATGCCTATTCAATCCTCTTTCTGAATTCAGGATGTATCCTCATGCCTCAGTGAGTTAGCTAATGCCTGTAAAATTTCGCAATAAGAAATTTCACTCTGATGCAGGGTAGTAATATGATGTAGAGCTCAGCTGAAAGCCTGTAGAACTGTTTTTTATGTTGTTTGTAGAAATTTGAACCATACTTTATGGTAATGGTATGCCCTTACAATGTCCCAGTTGGCTAACTAGTTGGATGAAGTAAGATCAGCTTGATCTGATAAAGCTGCTAGCATATGTGTAAGTTTATATTGTCCTTGATGCTGTAGTGTTAGAAAGAAACTCTGCTCATGCTTGAAGCTGTGATTTGACAAGGAAAGTCTTAAGTCATGTTTATTTGGCAGGTAACATCACCATATGGCAGTAATCTCTATAATGCACAAAACGTTACGACTGGTCAATTTGCATTCACCACGCATGAAGCTGGGAACTATCTGGCTTGCTTTTGGGCAGACAGTAAGAATCAAAACAACTTGAGTATCAACCTTGACTGGAAAACTGGAATTGCTGCCAAGGATTGGGCCTCAGTTGCCAAAAAAGAAAAGATCGAGGTAAACAGTTTGAAAAATCGTACACTATGATCAGTTTTGAATTGATATTCACTTATTCATTACTAGATAGAAGTCGTAGAACTTTCTTAACTAATAAAACATACTTATACAGACTATATAGTTATAATTCATGTTCATCTCGTTTGGGATAGTGTATTCTTTGACTATGTATTTCTTGCAGGGTGTTGAACTTGAATTGAAGAAACTAGAATCATCTGTTCAAGCCATCCATGAAAATCTGTTATACCTTAAGGAGCGGTCGGTATCCCATTCTGCCCTCATTTTCTGAAATTGCTCAAAAACTTATCCATTTTATTTCTAGATTGGTTATGGTAAAAAAAAATTTGGTAAAGGTGCACAAACATCAAATATGGACATCATAAATAAGTATGATAATGATTATCCGGTCACCTAATCCTCCGAAAAAGGTGAACCAGCTAAAAGGCGGTTGAAAATGGGTGATGGGTGGTGGATCAGACATGATTCTAGTGGATTGGTAGCGGGTGGTGGGTCCGGTGGATTATTTTGGGTGATGGATCGGGTCATCCACCCATCACCAATCCGTTGTCCTCCCTAACCGTGATGTGCATATTTTCTATTGTTTTCAACCTTCAAAATAGAGGAATGCACATTTCATATTCTTACACTCTCATTTCTTACCCGATCCTTTCTCTATACTCGTATAACTCAGATCATTGCTTTGGTGCCTCTTTTACAGGGAACGGGCAATGAGATCAGTGAGCGAAACGACAAACACAAGAGTCGCGTTATTCAGTGTGTTGTCTTTGGCCATCTGCCTAGCCGTATCAACATCACAGATAATCTATTTGAAGCGATACTTCCAAAAGAAGAAACTCATCTAGATCTAATCTCATTTCAACATAGTTACTATAAAACTAGTTCATAGCTATTTGGGTTTTGAATTCATTTTTTCCTTCTCTTATCATTATAAATCATCCATATCTTCCAATGGAAATTCACATAGTCACAGTTTTGGAAAAATAGTGTAAAATTGTAAACACCTTGGAATGGATCTTTCCATTTGCCAATTTCAAATTCTTATACTGTTTTGCATGAAAATGGACGAGTAAATGTACACACAAACGAAAAAAAACGTCGTAACGTTATAGCTTCAGTGCAAATTTGACATTCTTATACTGTTATGGACTTATGGGTGAAACGAAAAAAAAATATTGTAAAATTGTAAACAACCATGGAGGTAATATTATTAAGCAAAACAATGTCTGTTGTTGAAGCAGCTTCAAAACTATGTCGTTTTGTAAGCTTTCATATATATATATATATATACCCCGCTAAAGAGGCAATTTTATGAGCAAATTCGAGCTCACAACTCTCGGTTTGGGATTCACTTTGGAATTCAAAAATTTGCCCACAAGCAAATATGGGAAAAGGTGATATAATTGCAGATGAAATGCATTGTTGCTCCAAGGATCAAAAGTTGCAGAGCAAAGTTACGGAGAAGATGGAGGTGACAGTGAAAAAAGAAAGAAAAATATGTTTTGGACCGACATTGCTATTCGTACCACATTAAACATGCTATTCATACCACGACTACGCGTACGTAATGCGTAGCCGTAGCAACAGATTCATTTCGTTCAAAAATAAAGGAAAATGGCTACGACTACGCTTGACGGATGCGTAACCATACTACGCGTACGCCAAGCGTAGTCGTAGAGTGTATGTGTAGTAGTCCACAACACACATTTGCTTCGAAAAATTAAGAAAAACTTACTACGTCTACGAATAGCAGGAACCGTTTTGGACTTTGAAAGAACTAAATTGGATTCATTTTACTCATTTATTTTTTGTGGGGCCACAAATGGATAAATACGGAAATTTAGTTTTTGGGAGTGGTAAAGTCACAGCGATATAATTCACACACGCGTGGCGGTTACGGAATTCGTAACCATGACGGTTACGTGTTCCGAATTGTGTCAATTTTTTATGGTTACGACACCCGTAACCGTTATGTTTTTCTTTATGATTTCTAACCAAATAAAAAACATAAAAAAGTAAATCACGGTTATAGAATTCGTAACCATCACGATTTCGGATTCATGATCCGTGATAACTTTCTTTGTGAATTCTGAAGAGATTTGTGAATCGAAAGCTTGTTTATTTCATTGACCATGTAATGTTTATATAGGAAAACATAAAGAGATAAAATAATAAACTAATAGCAAAAGATAAGCCCAATAATAAGAGATAAGCCCAATGCTCTAAGAGATAAGCCCAATGCTCTAAGAGATAAGCCCAATACTCTAACACTCCCCCTCAAGCGGGAGGTGTGGAAGAAATAACTCCAAGCTTGCGAATTAAGAAGTTGAAACGAGTAGGTCCAAGAGCTTTAGTCATAATGTCAGCTAGCTGAAGTGTGCCAGGAACATGTTGTGTCTGAATAATGCCTCGCTGAATTTGTTCCCTGATGGTATGACAGTCAATCTCAATATGTTTGGTTCGCTCATGGAATACCGGATTGTTGGCTATATGAATGGCAGACTGATTATCACAAAAGAGGCGCATAGGAGCCTTGTGTGAAACCCCGAGTGAATCAAGTAGAGAACGAAGCCAAAGGAGCTCACAAGTAGTAGCTGCCATTGCTCTATATTCGGCCTCAGCAGAAGATCTAGAAACAGTAGCTTGTTTCTTGGTTCTCCAAGAAATGGGTGAATTACCGAGGAGAATGAAGTAGCCTGTAGTAGAGCGTCTAGTGATAGGGCAAGCTGCATAATCCGAATCACAAAAAGCACGAATACACAAATCACTAGAACGAGATAAGAAAATACCCTGATCAGGTACTGACTTTAGGTAACGAAGAACCTTTAAGGCAGCATCCCATTGACCACGGCGCGGAGCAGTCATAAATTGAGAAAGTGTATGAACCGAGTATGCAAGTTCAGGGCGAGTGATGGACAAGTAGATAAGACGGCCAACCAAACGACGATATTTCTCAGGATTATCAAGCAGAGCAGAGGAATCTGATTGAAGACCATGATCAGCAGACATCGGAAACGATACTGGTTTGCATCCAAGAAGACCAGAATCAGCTAGAATATCTAGAGTGTATTTCCTTTGGTTCAACCATAAACCAGACGGTGTACGAACAATTTCAATGCCTAAGAAGAACCGAAGGGGTCCAAGGTCCTTCATATGAAAGCAAGCATGAAGATAGTCTTTAAAACGACGAATGGTAGCAGGATTATTTCCAGTAATGACTAGATCATCCACATATATCAAAATGTGAAGGATGATACCTGACCGTCTGAAGGTGAAAAGGGAGTAATCAGCCAGAGACTGAGAGAAACCATATTTCAGAAGAGCAGATGTGAACTTGTGGAACCAATTTCGTGGAGCTTGACGAAGACCATATAATGATTTCTTTAAACGACAAACTTGGGACGAGGTTCGAAAACCGGGAGGTGGTAGCATATATACTTCCTCATGCAGATCCCCATGAAGAAAAGCATTGTGAACGTCCATCTGATGAAGTTCCCAGTTATAGATAGAGGCAATTGCGAGAAGTAGTTTAACTGTAACTGATTTAGCAACAGGAGCAAAAGTTTCATTATAATCAATGCCTTCTTGTTGACGGTTTCCGAGTGCAACCAAACGCGCCTTATAGCGCTCAACTTGTCCATCGGAGTTGTATTTAATACGAAAAACCCATTTAGAGCCAATAGGTTTACGATCGAGAGGAAGATCAACATATTCCCAAGTGTTGTTGCGGTGTAAGGCTGTCATTTCATCCTGCATGGCCTTTTTCCATTTTGGGTTAGCAACCGCGTCTCTAAAAGAGGTTGGTTCTTGTTCCTGATATACAGAGTTAATAGCACTAACATAGGCATGAGAAAAATGTTCATATGATAAAGAATTCTTTATGGAATACCGGGTACCTGATTTCAGTGGAGGAGAAGTTTCACCCGATTTGGAATCAAAATGACTTGCCTTTTGACAAACATAGTCTCGTAAAAGGATAGATGGTTTTGAAGTACGGGAGCTGCGACGGGGTGGGTTTTCGGTCGGAGCAGCAGTAACAAGTGGTGGAGTAGGAATGATGGGTTGAGGGATTTCGGTGCCCATGGGAAGAGGGGTAGAAGTAGGTGGATTAGTAGAAGGAGGTGGGGGACAGATGGCAGGGGAGCCCGCGGTAGGTGGAGGGACAAGAGGGAGGTCAGAGGGTTCCTGGGGGGCCGTAGTATGCATAGGTGGGGGATCCGTGTCAAGGGGAATTTGTGGAAGGTTTTCTTGAGTGGGGGCTGTTGTTTGGGGGGTTTCTTGGTAATAGTCGGGGGAAAAATCAGTGGGATCTGCTATGGACTCTGTAGGTTCAGGAGAATTTTTCGGTTCGGAGAACGGAAAAATATTCTCGTAAAAACGTGCATCCCGTGTTGTAAAAATTTCTTTGGTATCGAGATCTAACATTTTCCAAGCCTTTTGTGAAGGTGTGTATCCTATAAAAATGCATTTTCGACCTCGAGGTCGAAATTTATCCGAAGACCGAGGTATAAAGGAACAGTAAGCAAGACAACCAAACACCCGAAGATGGTCAAGATTTGGTGGAGAGCCATGAAGAAGCTCATAAGGAGTTTTGTGATGGAGGATGGGGGTAGGGGTGCGATTGATAAGGTAACATGCCGTAAGAACACATTCTCCCCAAAGTGAGACGGGTAAATTTGCGTGAAACATTATGGATCTAGCGACATTAAGGATATGACGGTGTTTGCGTTCTACCCTCCCATTTTGTTGTGGTGTGTAGGTACAAGAGGTTTCTAAATGGATACCCTTAGCTTTAAGAAAAGGTCGAAGGGAAATAAATTCCTTAGCATTGTCACTGCGAAAGGTTTTGACACAAGTGTGGAATTGAGTCTCAACCATGACACAAAAATCTCTAATTAAAGTGGCGACTTCGGCTTTTCCCTTTATTAAATAAACCCAGGTGCAACGGGAGTAATCATCTAAAATGGTAAGAAAGTAGGAACAACCGGAAGTAGAAAGGGTGCGATAAGGACCCCAAATATCTAAGTGGACTAATTCAAATAACGACAGAGCATGAGAACTGCTAACCGGAAAGGATGATCTAGGTAGTTTGGCCCGGAGACATATGTCACATGGATGGGTGGTTTTGGGGATGGAAGGATGACCAAGGCGGTTATGGTGGGTGGTGGTGTCAATAGTGGTAAGGCATGAAGGGAGCGGAGAAGCGTTTGTCATCCAGCGAAGCCAGTAGATTCCATCACGAGCTTCGCCCACTCCAACCACTGTCCTCGAAGTACGGTCCTGTATAACACAAAGTTTATTAGTTATCATAAAAACACAATTCAAATCCGTAGTTAACTGATTTAGAGAAAGTAGATGACAATCAAGTCCTGGAACATATAATACTCGGGGCAAGTGAAGGGAGTTATTGAGTCGCAAGCTGCCTGCGTGTTCAGCGGATACTAAAGCTCCATTTGGGAGTTTAATTCGGCATGTAGTGACCGACTTGAGCGATGAAAGTAATGAACGATCCCCTGTCATATGAAAAGAAGCCCCCGAATCAAGAATCCAAGGGAATGAAATTGAACGGTAGGAGTTTAAAGCAGATATGAGAGTATTCCATTGAGTATCATTAATTGTAAGACCAATGTCTTTACGGTCCTCAAAGGTTAAGGGAACAGAGAAGGGGTAGGTGGAGTTAGCTTGTCCCGCTGCTTGTCCCGCTGCCCCAATAATTGTGGCGGTCATGATACCAACCAAAGTCGTGTCTGATACCCGCGGCCAAAGTATTTTCTGATACCCGCGGCCAAAGTATTCTCTGATACCGGCGGCCAAAGTATTTTCTGATACCGGCGGCCAAAGTCGTTTCTGATACCGGCAGCCAAAGTCGTTTCTGATACCCGCGGCCGAAGTATTCCCTGATACCGACGGTCAAAGCAAAAAGTGTTTAAGGTTTTGTTTTGTGCGGAAGCGTAGGTTAAGGAAAGTGCTCTGATACCATGAAGAGATTTGTGAATCGAAAGCTTGTTTATTTCATTGACCATGTAATGTTTATATAGGAAAACATAAAGAGATAAAATAATAAACTAATAGCAAAAGATAAGCCCAATAATAAGAGATAAGCCCAATGCTCTAAGAGATAAGCCCAATGCTCTAAGAGATAAGCCCAATACTCTAAGAGATAAGCCCAATACTCTAACACTCCCCCTCAAGCGGGAGGTGTGGAAGAAATAACTCCAAGCTTGCGAATTAAGAAGTTGAAACGAGTAGGTCCAAGAGCTTTAGTCATAATGTCAGCTAGCTGAAGTGTGCCAGGAACATGTTGTGTCTGAATAATGCCTCGCTGAATTTGTTCCCTGATGGTATGACAGTCAATCTCAATATGTTTGGTTCGCTCATGGAATACCGGATTGTTGGCTATATGAATGGCAGACTGATTATCACAAAAGAGGCGCATAGGAGCCTTGTGTGAAACCCCGAGTGAATCAAGTAGAGAACGAAGCCAAAGGAGCTCACAAGTAGTAGCTGCCATTGCTCTATATTCGGCCTCAGCAGAAGATCTAGAAACAGTAGCTTGTTTCTTGGTTCTCCAAGAAATGGGTGAATTACCGAGGAGAATGAAGTAGCCTGTAGTAGAGCGTCTAGTGATAGGGCAAGCTGCATAATCCGAATCACAAAAAGCACGAATACACAAATCACTAGAACGAGATAAGAAAATACCCTGATCAGGTACTGACTTTAGGTAACGAAGAACCTTTAAGGCAGCATCCCATTGACCACGGCGCGGAGCAGTCATAAATTGAGAAAGTGTATGAACCGAGTATGCAAGTTCAGGGCGAGTGATGGACAAGTAGATAAGACGGCCAACCAAACGACGATATTTCTCAGGATTATCAAGCAGAGCAGAGGAATCTGATTGAAGACCATGATCAGCAGACATCGGAAACGATACTGGTTTGCATCCAAGAAGACCAGAATCAGCTAGAATATCTAGAGTGTATTTCCTTTGGTTCAACCATAAACCAGACGGTGTACGAACAATTTCAATGCCTAAGAAGAACCGAAGGGGTCCAAGGTCCTTCATATGAAAGCAAGCATGAAGATAGTCTTTAAAACGACGAATGGTAGCAGGATTATTTCCAGTAATGACTAGATCATCCACATATATCAAAATGTGAAGGATGATACCTGACCGTCTGAAGGTGAAAAGGGAGTAATCAGCCAGAGACTGAGAGAAACCATATTTCAGAAGAGCAGATGTGAACTTGTGGAACCAATTTCGTGGAGCTTGACGAAGACCATATAATGATTTCTTTAAACGACAAACTTGGGACGAGGTTCGAAAACCGGGAGGTGGTAGCATATATACTTCCTCATGCAGATCCCCATGAAGAAAAGCATTGTGAACGTCCATCTGATGAAGTTCCCAGTTATAGATAGAGGCAATTGCGAGAAGTAGTTTAACTGTAACTGATTTAGCAACAGGAGCAAAAGTTTCATTATAATCAATGCCTTCTTGTTGACGGTTTCCGAGTGCAACCAAACGCGCCTTATAGCGCTCAACTTGTCCATCGGAGTTGTATTTAATACGAAAAACCCATTTAGAGCCAATAGGTTTACGATCGAGAGGAAGATCAACATATTCCCAAGTGTTGTTGCGGTGTAAGGCTGTCATTTCATCCTGCATGGCCTTTTTCCATTTTGGGTTAGCAACCGCGTCTCTAAAAGAGGTTGGTTCTTGTTCCTGATATACAGAGTTAATAGCACTAACATAGGCATGAGAAAAATGTTCATATGATAAAGAATTCTTTATGGAATACCGGGTACCTGATTTCAGTGGAGGAGAAGTTTCACCCGATTTGGAATCAAAATGACTTGCCTTTTGACAAACATAGTCTCGTAAAAGGATAGATGGTTTTGAAGTACGGGAGCTGCGACGGGGTGGGTTTTCGGTCGGAGCAGCAGTAACAAGTGGTGGAGTAGGAATGATGGGTTGAGGGATTTCGGTGCCCATGGGAAGAGGGGTAGAAGTAGGTGGATTAGTAGAAGGAGGTGGGGGACAGATGGCAGGGGAGCCCGCGGTAGGTGGAGGGACAAGAGGGAGGTCAGAGGGTTCCTGGGGGGCCGTAGTATGCATAGGTGGGGGATCCGTGTCAAGGGGAATTTGTGGAAGGTTTTCTTGAGTGGGGGCTGTTGTTTGGGGGGTTTCTTGGTAATAGTCGGGGGAAAAATCAGTGGGATCTGCTATGGACTCTGTAGGTTCAGGAGAATTTTTCGGTTCGGAGAACGGAAAAATATTCTCGTAAAAACGTGCATCCCGTGTTGTAAAAATTTCTTTGGTATCGAGATCTAACATTTTCCAAGCCTTTTGTGAAGGTGTGTATCCTATAAAAATGCATTTTCGACCTCGAGGTCGAAATTTATCCGAAGACCGAGGTATAAAGGAACAGTAAGCAAGACAACCAAACACCCGAAGATGGTCAAGATTTGGTGGAGAGCCATGAAGAAGCTCATAAGGAGTTTTGTGATGGAGGATGGGGGTAGGGGTGCGATTGATAAGGTAACATGCCGTAAGAACACATTCTCCCCAAAGTGAGACGGGTAAATTTGCGTGAAACATTATGGATCTAGCGACATTAAGGATATGACGGTGTTTGCGTTCTACCCTCCCATTTTGTTGTGGTGTGTAGGTACAAGAGGTTTCTAAATGGATACCCTTAGCTTTAAGAAAAGGTCGAAGGGAAATAAATTCCTTAGCATTGTCACTGCGAAAGGTTTTGACACAAGTGTGGAATTGAGTCTCAACCATGACACAAAAATCTCTAATTAAAGTGGCGACTTCGGCTTTTCCCTTTATTAAATAAACCCAGGTGCAACGGGAGTAATCATCTAAAATGGTAAGAAAGTAGGAACAACCGGAAGTAGAAAGGGTGCGATAAGGACCCCAAATATCTAAGTGGACTAATTCAAATAACGACAGAGCATGAGAACTGCTAACCGGAAAGGATGATCTAGGTAGTTTGGCCCGGAGACATATGTCACATGGATGGGTGGTTTTGGGGATGGAAGGATGACCAAGGCGGTTATGGTGGGTGGTGGTGTCAATAGTGGTAAGGCATGAAGGGAGCGGAGAAGCGTTTGTCATCCAGCGAAGCCAGTAGATTCCATCACGAGCTTCGCCCACTCCAACCACTGTCCTCGAAGTACGGTCCTGTATAACACAAAGTTTATTAGTTATCATAAAAACACAATTCAAATCCGTAGTTAACTGATTTAGAGAAAGTAGATGACAATCAAGTCCTGGAACATATAATACTCGGGGCAAGTGAAGGGAGTTATTGAGTCGCAAGCTGCCTGCGTGTTCAGCGGATACTAAAGCTCCATTTGGGAGTTTAATTCGGCATGTAGTGACCGACTTGAGCGATGAAAGTAATGAACGATCCCCTGTCATATGAAAAGAAGCCCCCGAATCAAGAATCCAAGGGAATGAAATTGAACGGTAGGAGTTTAAAGCAGATATGAGAGTATTCCATTGAGTATCATTAATTGTAAGACCAATGTCTTTACGGTCCTCAAAGGTTAAGGGAACAGAGAAGGGGTAGGTGGAGTTAGCTTGTCCCGCTGCTTGTCCCGCTGCCCCAATAATTGTGGCGGTCATGATACCAACCAAAGTCGTGTCTGATACCCGCGGCCAAAGTATTTTCTGATACCCGCGGCCAAAGTATTCTCTGATACCGGCGGCCAAAGTATTTTCTGATACCGGCGGCCAAAGTCGTTTCTGATACCGGCAGCCAAAGTCGTTTCTGATACCCGCGGCCGAAGTATTCCCTGATACCGACGGTCAAAGCAAAAAGTGTTTAAGGTTTTGTTTTGTGCGGAAGCGTAGGTTAAGGAAAGTGCTCTGATACCATGAAGAGATTTGTGAATCGAAAGCTTGTTTATTTCATTGACCATGTAATGTTTATATAGGAAAACATAAAGAGATAAAATAATAAACTAATAGCAAAAGATAAGCCCAATAATAAGAGATAAGCCCAATGCTCTAAGAGATAAGCCCAATGCTCTAAGAGATAAGCCCAATACTCTAACAAATTCTAACCCCAAAAAAAATAAAAATCTGACATTGTCACAGTTACGGTTACAATTCCGTAACCGTGATGTCAGAAAGAAGAAAAAATAATTACAGTTACGAAACCCGTAACCGTGGCGGTCACAAATTCTATCTTACGTTTATAAAATCCGTAGTGTCCGTAGTATCCCTAGTTTTTTTTGGGTAAAGTAACGGAAGCTAAAAGTGGTAAATAAAGGTTGGTTTCGTAAATTTACTATTTTTAGATAGAAATTATGAGTACGGTAAATAGAATCCGCCAACGAATCCATTCGCGCAATTTCACGTGGTAGCAGGTACGGGTACAGTGTACACTGATAGACATCTCCGTACTGACATCAGCCCCATACCTCCATTATATTTCCCTGCCTTCTTCAGATTTATTATTTTGGTTTCCTTCTTCCAGCCTCACATTACAGCAACCATGGCTACAGAATCCACAGTGAAGTGTGGGCAAAAGTAAACGCCTTACAGGAAAAATGAATCCCATAAACCCTTCTTTCAGCCCAGAGAACGCCTTAACGCGCCTCACAACCCTTTGGAGCCGCCGCCAACAAAACGAAACCCTAGCAAACCAAAAACGCCGATTTCACCCGAGAGCTTCGCCTCTCTCGCCTGTGCGCTTCTCCATCTGTGCACAACGCTCCTCTCAATAACTCCTAAGTTCCAAGATACCAGCCATGGAAAGACATGGTTCGTTGGCTGCAATGACAAACAGAACAGGAAGAAGAAAGGCTATAACTTCTCGGCCTGGCGGCGGCAAGGAAGGAGAAGATCCAACACGATATATCTCCGGAGTCTCTATTTCCCATCTTCGAGCTTTCTGAAATCACCTTCCTTTCCAGGGTCACAGAAGAAAGCTGGTTGGAGAGCCGCGATCTGGGACTTCGGTCAAACCCTAAAAAGGATTTTGATGAAATGTGAACCGAGATTTATGATGAAATGGCCCCGAATAGGCTACTGCGGCAGGGGGCACAGGAGGATGATTATCGGTTTAGTACTGGTGTTGCTAAAGACGAGTAGTCCTCAATCTGGGATGATGTCGAGCATTGTTAGGAATGCTAGTCTTATGACTTCCGAATCTGGATCATGGGTGAGGGCTTTAATCCAGATTCGCGGCCAAGAAGGTAAATCCTCACAATACTTCAGTAACTATAGACTCCATATTTATTTCTCGCATTTGGAATTCCTAGATCTAAGAATAGATAGTAGCACAATGATGGACTTGTTCAATGTTGATTTTGATGTTGAAATTCCTGCTGTCATTAGCTATGTTGCTACCAGGCCTTCTCTATTAAATGAGAATAAGGTTATGCAGACTAAAGTACCTCACCTCTCAGATGTGATTTTTGTTTCTTACATTCCCTGCAAATACTCCTTTAAAATGCAATGTGTTTTGAGTGAACGAAACACCTCATCCAATCAAGTTATATGTATGAGTAACTTCAGTATACTACTGCACAATGAAGGAAAGAGTGATCTTGAACAACATCAAAACAGGAACAAGAATGGTGAATTCTTGAATAAACATAAATACTATGATATAGCTGAATTTGTGGGTAATGTTGATGGTGTCTTCTTTTGTATTTATGTTTATCTGTGTTTTGCGAATCGTACAGTAAGATTGAATACATGTTTGTGGGGACTGTTTTTGCCCGCGTGTAACAGTTTCAAACCTATATGTACCAATAGTTGGAGGGTGAGTAGAGGAGCAAGTACTAACGATTATTTGAAGAATAAAGAATATGAATGGAATCAAAAAATGCTTCTCAACAAGAAACAAAGAAAATTAACTCTCAACCTGATTGTTCCTAGTTGGGTTGGAAATCCATTTGTTCTATTTTTATGTTACTATATGAACCTTTCTGCCTGGAAACTGTTGCTGTTTCTTGTGTTTGTTCGCAGGGCCATTCCAAGAGTATGGACAATAGGGAAACCAGAAAATAGGGAGCGCCATAGATCCCTAAAAAAGAACAAGGACAACTTTTGCTCTTGTCTTGAGAACAAAGAACTGATGTTGAGAACATTAGTTTCATCCATGGATTCCGTGATGATGAATATAATGTGTTATGAAAGAACAAATTGTTTTTGGTTTTTTAAGGATGCGAAATCCGCTTTGAATGGGTCCATTGTTGAGCTCGTTTTGACTAAGCTACAAATAACAAGTTGTAAAATTATGAAGTGCAGAATCCTTTTAGCCCTTTATTGGCAATATTTTGACCAAAGTAGTGTCTATCGAATCCAAATAATGAAGGAAAGCGTATGGTTTGCAGAAATCAAAACAAATGAGTATTCTTTGTATGAGAATTTGACAGATTCAAAGTGCAAAGTGGAGAAAATAAGTAACAAATCAACAAGGACAATCTTCCTTCGGGAGCTAACCAATGTCGAGAGAAAATTTGCACTGAACGGTTGGGTATGCTTTACCCGTGTGAATGATTTTGGATCGACTTCACAGTGTAACTATCTGTATTATAATTCTTTTATTGATGGATGGTTCGAGGGATCTTCTGAAAACAGGAAATCGAAAAAATTATGTAACAAGATTATGAAACATGCAAGGAATTTCATGGAATGTTCCTTCATTTGTATCTCTGGCAATAATAAAAAGACCGCAAAGGGAGTTGATTCCATGAAACTATATAAATTTGATACTAATTTTCGATCAAATGAACTTCAAGGCAATACCAAAAGTTGTTCATCTTATCAAAAGAAATGGGAACCAAGTTGTTCTAACACTATTAGGAAGGAAAAAGGTGGTATGATAATGCATCATAAGTTAACCTTGTGGGTTCATCAATATGTTGCAACAAAGATGAGAGTAAGCCAATTCATGGGCGATATGTGGAGATTAATAAGCTATAAATCGATTACATGTAAATACATGTACTTGGAGAATCTTAATGGTGATAGTGGAAAAAACTATAAACCGGAATTTATGTTCGGAACAGGGGAATTGAATACCCAAATACTAATAGTGTTTATTAAATGAAGATCGCCTTCTGGAATTGTCGGGGTATGAAGAAAAAGAATTTTTGGACCAATCTAAATCTGACATGTAAAAACGAAAACATTCAAATGATTATGTTAGCAGAGACCAAAACGAAAGACGAGCCCGATGAAAGTGCTTGGAGGAGCGCAGGTTTTGATAAAATATTTTTCATCCCGTCTATGGGTTTTGCGGGGGGTTTATGTCTCTTGTGGAAAGAATATCAAATCAAAGGTGAAAAAGTAGAAATTATTAAAGCCGCAGAAAGATTCCTTTTAATGAAACATACTAATTCTAATACACATTTTGAATCAATGATCTTTTTCATTTATGCACCACCAAATGAGCAAATGAAAAATACGTTTTGGATAGAATTAAAAAGTGAGATGGAGAGTATCAAATCTCCGATGATTCTAGTGGGAGATTATAATGATTTGATGGAACCTTCCGATAAAAAAGGAGGTGCCACAGCCGCAAATAACAGGTTCGAGAGACTTCTGCAACTGTCTAACCAATTTAAGTTAAGAGATTTACCAACCAAAGGAAATGACTTTACTTGGAAGAAGAAAAAAGAAGGTGATAATAACACGTACGAAAAATTGGATAGAGTGATGACCTCCTTCGAAATCATTCAAGAATACCCCAGCTTACACACCAGGAACCATGCTTTCACAAACTCCGATCACTGCATGATCTCCGTCAGTTTACAAAATAACCAGAATAGCATAAAAAACAAACCTTTTAGATTCGAAACAATGTGGATGCTAAGACAAGATTGTGAAAGCATTGTGAAACAAGTATGGAGAGCTCAATACCAAGGTACACATATGTTTAACCTAGTAAAGAAGACTAGCTTGCTTAAACAAAAACTAAAACAATGGAGTCGAGAAAAGTTTGGCAACATAAACAAACAAGTGCTAAAAGTGGATGAAGAATTAGAAAGATTACAAAAAGCTACTTTTTCACACTTTGACCAAGATATTAATAATAAGATTAATAGATTGAGTAAGAAAAGAGATTGCCTTATAGAATACCAAAATTTGTATTGGATGCAGCGAGCTAAGACGAGAAATTTTCAATTTGGTGATAAGAACACCAAATATTTTCATAGGAAAGCAACAGGACGAAGAAATAAAAAGATAATTACGACAATCACAAAAAATAACGGTGAGGTTCTGGCAAAAGACACTGATATCAATGATGAATTTATTAATGATTACAAGACTCGTTTCAAGTCCATGCCAATTGACAAGAATAAACTCCACAACCAATTACAAATTATCCTTCCAGAAATTACCTTTACTGACAACTTGAATTTGGAATTGCCTTTTTCCACAAATGAAATTAAGGAAGCACTATTCAATATAGGATCAGACAAATCTCCAGGCCCGGATGGAATGCCATCAGGTTTTTATCAGAAATATTGGCATATCGTCGGGCCATCTGTTACTAAAGCGGTCAAAAGTTTTTACCGAACCGGTAAAATACTTAGACAACTCAATCATACTTTCATAGCGCTCCTACCAAAGATTGATAACCCAACAACAACATCACATTACAGACCTATTAGTTTAGTTTCAACGGTCTATAAAATTATATCGAAGATATTAGCCAAAAGACTAAGTTTAATCCTTCCAAAACTTATTCACCCGTTACAAAGTGCTTTCGTAAAAAATAGAGCAATCCACGACAATGTGCTCATTGCACATGAAATCTTCCATGGTTTCAAATCAAAAAAAGGAAAGGAAGGATATATGGCTATTAAGTTGGACATGGAAAAAGCCTATGACAAAGTTGAGTGGGATTTCCTTAAAGCGGTGATGGTCAAATTCGGTTTTGGTCAAAAATTCCGAAATTGGATTCAAGAATGTATATCAACAGTTTCCTATTCTATATTAATCAATGATTCTCCCACCAACTTATTCACTCCGCAACGGGGTCTCAGACAAGGCGACCCACTTTCCCCCCTCCTTTTTAATCTTTGTGCGGAAGTGTTAGCTAGAAACCTACAAAAAATATCAAATGATAACCCCAAATCTATTGGTTTTCCTATTTCAAAAAATGGGACTAGAATTCCATTTTTAGCCTTTGCGGATGATATTATTATATTTACCAAAACCTCCGCACAAGCTAGTGATATAGTACTCTCGGTACTAAAGGATTATTGTGACATATCTGGACAGCTTATTAACTACCATAAATCCGTGTTTCAAACTACCTCCAATGTCGATCAAAGTAATAGGAGAAGAATCCAAGGTCATCTTGGAATCAACATTTCTACCAATTTAGAACAATACTTAGGATGCCCAATTATCAACGGACGTGTCAATAAAGATATTTTTAATTCCGTTATCATTAAGACTAAACAACAACTTACTAAATGGAAAGCGTCCTCCTTGTCTCAAGAAGGAAGAATAACGTTAATAAAAGCTAACCTCAATGCAAAACCAAGTTATTTAATGTAGGCTTTCATGTTGCCGGGAAGCATACACAATGAATTAGACAAAATCAATAGAATTTTCTTTTGGAATAAGGGACCCAATCACCACCCTTTGATCAGTTGGGATAAGATTTGTAAACCTCGATCCCTAGGTGGAACGGGGATAAGAAAAGCGGAAGACATGAACAAAGCTTTACAAATGAAACTGTTGTGGAAAATCATGGCTGAACCGGATAACGTTTGGGTAAAAATTGTAGAAGAGAAATACCTAAAAGGATCAAACCTCTGAAACTACGAATGTGGAAAGAATGTGTCCTGGCAATGGAAGAACTTGTTTAAATTACATAAAGAATTTGATAAAGGTCTTGCCTGGAGGGTAGGCGATGGAAAAACGGTTAAATTTTGGACGGACAAATGGTTGTTGGACAAACCGCTTCAAGACGTCATGACAAACCAAACTGTAGTGAATCAGTCTGAATTAACTTCCTCGTTCATTACTAATAATGTTTGGGACCACCATAAAATAAATCAATTAAAAACATTTTTGCCAAATACCATAATAGAGAAAATTAAGAATTATAACCTCCCTAAAAGTGAAATTCGCGACCGTTTGTACTGGTCAGGAAACGATGATGGGTGGTACTCGACTAAATCATCTTTGGAGATGATTCAAAAACGGAAAGGTGGAGTTACTATTGATAAAACCTGGATTTGGAAAATGAACATTATGCCAAAAATTAAAAACTTCTTATGGAAGTTAGCTATGAATGGGCTCCCTACAAAGCAAAATCTTGACAGGCAAAGGATTCCGGTCGTCATGAATTGCGAATACTGTAATCATCATACTGAAAGTGCCAAACATCTTTTTTTCCAATGTCCGATTATGATCACAATTGTCGATAATCAAAATGTAAAAACTAGCCTTCAAAATATCGACCTTGATAATCAAGGAATCGCTGAGTCCCTTCTTGATCTCAAAGACTCAATTTCGAGTAAGGAAATGATACTTGTAGTGGTTATTTGGTGGAACATGTGGATGGCTAGAAATCAGTTTGTTTTCAACAAAACAAAATTTCCGCAAAACATCAAAGCCACTGCTATTAACCAAATTGCAAGTTGGGATTTAGCTAAATCGGATCAAAACAAGAACACCATATCAACGAAATCACAAAGAAGGAGGAAGAAAAACATTAAATGGCAACGACCTAAGGAAGGATTCTATAAACTTAATTTTGATGCCTCACAAAATTCAACAAATAAGTGCTCTTATGGTTTTATCATTCGGAATCAACATGCGATTCCTATTGCCGTAGGAAGCGGCACAAGTAATGCAGAATCAGTTTTGGAAGCAGAAGCTCTTGCTGTGCGATTTGGCCTTCAAAAGGCTAAGGAGTGTGGAATTTCATCTATCGAGATTGAAGGGGATAATCTAACGCTTATCAATTCGATTAACCAAATTTGGAAGCCGCCGTGGGAACTCGATATGATGATCAACGACATTTCAATTATTATTTCTGAATTCCACTACTCAACCGTCCAACATGTTTTTAGGGAGATTAACACGGTTGCGGACAAGATTGCCTTACACGGGTTCAATGGTGAGATGGACGTGGATGCAATCCCAAAAGATGTTCAAGACCTCATCCGAAAGGATGCTTTAGGACGATCGGTTTCTAGAAACTGATCTTTCTAAGTTTTTTACCCTTGTATCAAAAAAAAAAAAAAAAATGGCTACAGAATCCACAGACGTGGTTGATTTCGTGCTCAACAAGGGCCATGGAATTACCGGTTTAGTCCAAACCGGGCTCAAAGCCGTGCCTGATAAATATGTCCAGCCACTAGAAGAACGGTTCGACAAGTCCAAGGTGATCCTCGACGATTCGATTCCGATCATCGACGTTTCAAGTTGGGACGACGATCCGAAGACCGTGGAGACAGTCTGTAATGCAGCTAGAAAGTACGGTTTCTTCCAGATCATCAACCATGGTATACCTGAGAAGGTTCTAGAAGGTGTTCAGGATCGGCTGGCCGGAAGTTCTTCGAGCAGCCGACGGAGGAGAAGATTGTGTATAAGACGAACTCGGTGTTGCGAGGCTCTGCTATCTTTGGGACTAGCTTTAGCCCTTCCTCTGAGAAGGTCTTTGAGTGGAAGGATTTTCTTCATCTTCCTCTTTCGCATGAAGATGTCTCTCCAAGGTGGCCACCTATTTGCAAGTAAGCAATCGCCTTGCATATGGCATACGAGTTTTAATACGTTTATATTCGACTGGTTTAAAATCCAGTCAAAAAATATACTTCGTTGTATTTAGCTTGCCAGTAACCGAGACTGAAGTGGTTAGCCTGGAGATTCGAACTCGAATCCTCCCGGCTGCATGTATGGAAAAACTTGGGAGGGTATCTCCCAGCAATGGGCCACGATTTAGTTGCCGATCGAACCGAATATTCTAATTAACTCTTCAAAAAAAAAACCGAGACTGAACTTGATCCGTTTATTTACCGAGCCTTAATAACGATTTATTCATCTAGTCATTTTTATGGTTGTTATCTTACCGGAACCTAAAGTTTTCCTCAACTTAAAAATGTCCACATATGTTCAAATTGTTTAGTTAAGTGAACGAGTCCCAACTAATCGGCTTATATATCAACCTTAATGAAGATTTACTCGCTTAGTCATTTTAGGATTTTCATTCTATTCGAACAAGATGAACTCTGATATGCTCATATTCAACTACTTATAATCGAGACTAGTTTGAGTCGAATTCAAAATTTAACCCAGAATTGGATTAAATAAGCTTTTTTTTTATTTTTATAGACTTTTGTTTTGTAAACCCTTCTAATTTTATTCAATATATAATTTCTTTTAAGTGAAAAAATTGGGTTAAATGTTGTGTTTAGGATAGTTAAAGGCAACATTAGTGTTAATACAATGATATGATTTTTTAACCAGAGATGAATCACTTGACTACTCCAAGAGTGTAATGGAAATAGCAAAGAAGATCTATGATGTACTCCTAAAAGGCCTCAACATGGAAGGATACGATGACAAAAGAAGATCTCTCTTCATGGGATCTACGTCCATCCATTTCAACTATTACCCTCCTTGCCCTAATCCCGAGATGGCGGCAGGCATTGCCCGCCACTCGGACATCTCGTGCTTCACAATCCTCCTACAAGACGACGTGGGCGGGCTCTACGTGAGGGCGGAAAACGGAGAATCTTGGATTTATGTTCCGCCTAAAAAGGGAGCTTTCGTTATCAACATTGGTGACTCAATGCAAATAATGAGCAACGGACAATACAAGAGCGCCGAGCATAGGGTTGTGGTTAACACGACGAAACATCGGCTCTCTTTGGCTACGTTTATATCTCCTGCGCCAAATCAAGTGGTTGCACCTTTGCCTGAGGTTTTGGTGGACGGGGAGCAACCGATCTATAGAGAGGTTATATTTGGTGACTATCTTAAATACTTCCTTAGCAAGGGACATGATGGGAAAGCGACTATTGATTTGGTTAAGATATGAATTGAAGGTGGTTACATGATGTGTGATTGAGATATTTCAAGCGATAATTTAAATGTCGCTTTGCTTGTACTACGCTAGAGCCTCGTTATGTACTCTTACGTTTTTGTTGTGTTGGAGAAAATAAGTTCTCACATCGAAAGTTGTGGACACTCCGAGCCTATTATATAAGGTCGGTGATTACTTTTCCTATTAACAATTGATTTTAGGTAGGATGAAACCTCAACCGACTTATGTGATGGGCATAATGCACATACCATCATTCTTACCCATCCCTCCTTACCATTCTAGGCATGGAACATCTGCATAAAGGGCAACAAGAGCTAGACCTAGCTACCTTATTTTCTCCCCTTCCTTCTTATTTCTTTGTGCACTCATAAAAGAAACTGCAAAAAGAACCATCCCATTAATCACCTTATCATACTCCTTTTACACCCTTGATTGAAAAAGGCGTTATGGACTCAAACCGGCGGTTTAGATTTGTCGGATTTAGGTTTACCTAAAAAACTAAATCAACGATTAGCTGCCTTTTTGGGTTTTTTTTTTAATTTTAATATGGACCAATTCGGCGATTAACCGTCGGTTATGCAACGACTCTTTGCTACCCACGCCAACGACTCTTTTAAAGAGCCGTTAGGCTGGGCCCACTGGTGCAACGAGAGGCATTTTGTTTATTTTATTATTTTTTTGTAAAATGGTTGTTTTAGAAAAAACAACAACTTTCCCTATACATCTATAAATACCTTACTCCTCTTGCATTTTATCACATACCATCTTCCTGCATTCACAACTCTCTCTATACTCCCAATCTTGATTATAATTTTTATCTTTCTCGAATTCATCTCTCGACTCTCGTAATGGAAAACCCAAGTGGCAACACTTCTTCCCTATTCTTTCCTAGCACCCAAGAAAGTGAAACTCAAATGCCTGAAATTTCACAAGACGCACATCGACAACCCCCCATGCGAAAATGCTTACATCCAAGATTTTTACGAAACATTACAAGAAGGGTGAGCCGGTGAATGGTTATTGCCATGTTTCATGCAACTATTGTACAAGCACAAGTGGAAGGCGAAATGCGGCTATGAGACTATGCAAACGCACATGCAAAAAATCCATCCCGAAAAGCTAGGGATATCACGGGAACAATCACAATTGTTCCACGGGTTTGCATATTCTTCCTCTCAATCTCATCTATTTATGTATAACTATAATGAAGAAAGTTTAGGATTAGCCAATGTTATATGTTCTCATGCATTTTTATTTTCTTATTCCAAATCTTACCTACAAAAGAAAGAAAATAATTCTTTCGATTTTGGCATCTTTTTCGCATCAAGTTTCTATTGGTAGTGATATTTGAAGTACACAATCGCAAAAATATTTTTACATGGACATTACTTTACATATTATTGATAACGATATGTTTTTGCATAAATATTTTATTGCATTTCACCATTTCAACCAAAAGTCATGACGCAACAAATATTTCAAACTTGATAAAACGGTTTTACTAGATTTTAAATTTACAAAGTTGAGTTTTTTTCATATTCTTTTAATAATGTATCCGCTTAGACCACCACTGTAAACTATGTGGTTGAGGAGGTAGAACATTATTTGCAAACTCCTTTTACTTATCAAAGATGTGCATGTCATATTTTAAACTTATGTCTTCAAGATGGACTTAAGATTTTAGCGATTATTCATCACCGACGCTATTGATCACATTTGACACTACTCCGAATTGGGGAAAAAATGGAGAACATTATGTTCAGCTATTAATGTTCATCCAATTGCATTTTCAAAAGACATTGGAACTAAGCATGTCCACGGGTCACGGGTCAGACCCGGCGGGTCGGCGGGTCGCCAACCCGGCGGGTTGACCTTTTACACGGGTCCGGGCCACCCTTCCCGGACCCGTCGACCCGACGGGTCCGATTCGTGGACATGCTTAATTGGAACTCTACTTACAAATCACTTGATCAAGCCCTTTGTTACAAAGATCTTTTACAAGATTTTTCCGTACAAAATATTTCTTGGTCAATTCTTGATGATGAAAATGTTTGGAAAACTTGCATTGATATTTGCAATGTTTTAAAGATTTTTAGTGATGCAAATAATGCCACGAGTTACGGTTACACCCCAACTTCTTGTAGATTTTTAAAGATAGCTGTAAATGTTTTCGAGGCTTTTCAAAGTAGTTCAACTTTTTTTTTTACCCTTATAAATGCTACGAATGACATGAAATTGAAATGACTAAAATTAACAACTAAATTTCCTTGATTTATCTTAAAACGCCATTTTTGATCCTAGACATAAACTTGACGGCATTTCCGATTTGTTGGTTTTTTATTATGATTGTTTGGGTTTAAACGCCATATTTCCTTACATTATGCAAGAAGTTCGTATCGAAATTGAAAAATTACTTTCTTCATTTCAAACAAGTGATAGTTCTTCTTCTACCGCACCTCCTCCTCCTCCTCCTCCTCCTCCTCCTCCTCCTCCTCCTCCTCTTCTTCTAACTCAAAAGCACAACAAATTTTAGCTAAAATGATAAAAACACCAAGACATTCATCTTCAAGTGCGTAATTTCAAGATTATCTAACAACGTGTTTTGATAGTGAAGATTTATTTGAAATTTTTTGATTGGTGGAAGAAAGTAGCCCCGAAATATCCAACCTTAGTGAAATTTGTACAACAACTCATGGCCGTACCCGCATCAACGGTTACCGTGGAGCAAGCATTTAGCAAAGGAGAGATCATGCTCAATTACAAAAGAATCCAATTGAAGCCCGAAAAGTTGGAGACACAAGTTTGTATTCAAGATTGGATAAAGACGGAGAAGTGGAAACAACGGAATGCCCCGGTATATGACTCAAAATCAGATTCCAACACCGATGATGCGGGCATGACTTCCTAGTTTGAGGTCGAAAGATAAGTGGAGTAAGGAAAACAACTCGGAAGTCCAAAAAATGTAAGTAAAGGTAAGAGAACTATGTGAGATTTGATTCATTTTAGCCCCGAGAGGACACGTAGGCAACCGGAAAACCGGTTCAAGCCTTTTTTTAGTTATAACACCGTCTTTTTAAACAAACTGGTGCTAAACCGGCAAACCGGTGCTTTGTCGGTTTAGATGTTGCCGGTTTAGGTTTAGGTTTACAACCCATATCTAATTCCATCGACTTCAGAATGTTTGTTTACAAGTGAACGGAGATATGAAGTAACACATTGATAAATTAATAATTATAAACTAAGATAAGATCAAATATATCAAGGTAAGATCACATCTCTAACACTCTTTGTTCGCTTTCAGACGTGTGTGATAATGAACGAAATAAGTCTTAAATTTATACTTGTAATAAAAGCTTGAACAATTTAGCGAACCTGCAGTGTACGGATAAAATTACAGTAAAAGTAAATATTCCAAGGTTGATCTCAGGGATTGTGGTGAAATCACTTGGTGAAAATCAATGATAGAATATATCAATGCTAACACTAAAAATCAAAAGAGACAAAAAGCAACAAAGATGAATATTATGATAATTAGGACAATGCAGATTCTAGAGATAAAGTATCTATTTGTGGTTTTCAATTCAAGACTTCTAAAGATAAGGACAAGGTTGTGATCGCTAAGGAAATGTGTTTTTAAGATGGGAAAGATCACAGGGGGATGTCTCACTAACCACTTTTCCAAACCAACGCTCCTACCACTAGGTAAGTCTCAAGGGTAAAAAGAAATGAACAAAAACTCAAACCAACCACTCAACTTAAGGGTCAAGAACTAACATTTACTGGGTAAGTCTCAGGGTAAGCTCACTCAGGCAAGAAGAAGGCACACTCAAATCTTATAAAGGCTTTTGAAACCTTTATTACTTAACACTCGTCATCTTCGGCAACCAAGAAAGGGAATCACCGGGTAAGTCACTTTCCAGCTTAGATGTAAGCTTGAAAGGCTCAACAAGGCTAGGATTTGGGCAATCTATAACCTAAGCATAAGGATATAACATGAACGGATCAACAAAAGAAATTTTGGGTTGTTATAGGGAAAATCTCGGCCGAGATTCCTGAAGAATATTTGACTACTCAAAGGTTAAGCCAACTCTTCAGGGTTCAATCTAACTTAAAGGCTCAATCTCTCATCATCTAAACCACAACCATCAACCAATCACCCTAGAATCACAAGAGTTTGAGCCAACAACACACATACTCAAATCAAGAAAGATATGTGAAATCAAGAAACTCATAAACCAATAAAACTAAAAGAAAAGTGAGAAATACTTAGCAATTTGTCTTGAATATCCAAAAGCAAAAGCAAACTAATAACAAAGATCCAATCTTGTGTCCAAAAGCAATGAAATCTAAACCTAAGTCTTTCTCTCCAAGAATCTTCACAAATCTCTCAAGTGTTTTTGCTATCGATGTTGATGATCCATCTCTGTAAAAGTGTAGTATCCGTAGTAGTTCGTCCGTTGTCTAAGACGTGTGTCAGACGTGCCTTGACTGCTGCATTCATGCTTAACTTATAGGAAAAATTAGGGTTTTGAAAGACTTGGGCCATGGGCCGAAAGTACACAAAATCTCGGATGACTGCGATAATAATTTTGGCCAAGATTCTTCACAAGTTGGGACGAGATTTCTAATTTGAAACATGTCTTCTTTGCTCCAAAATCTGTCAAATTACCTATAAATGCAACAAGAATCCGTGTAGATATTTATTCTAACAAAGTATGCATATATGAGTCAGAGTGTTTGGTTTTCTGACACTCTGACTCACTTGATTGGAATATAATGATCCATTTAAGGCACTAGATCTTGAGTGAAAGTTTGTTGGAGAAAATATGTAGTAAGGATGTGATGGATCTCCTCCGTTTATTTTCTCTTTGTTTTGTTGGCAACAATTTGACACCGGTAAGTTGACGATAACAACATGTCGGTAGGTTAACGATAATAACACGTCGGTAGGTTTAATGTCACTAGGAACTAGAGCAAGACCGTAATAAATCTCGACAAGATCGGAAATAAAGGGTTTTGACAATGGCATTTAGAGTTTGGTGGTGACGGTGATGAATGTGGGTAAGCTTCCGCCATATTTTTGGTTAAGGGTTTTACAAAAGTGTAGTTTTGAGGATAATAAATGTTCTCAAGTGATGCCATCTATTTATGCATGATTTTATTTGTTACAATCATGCATTTCCCATCTCATTTCATATCTTTACATTCATTTAGTGTAGAAATGCATTCATATTTCATTTTAAGGTGTCAACTTTGGTTTATTTCGTGTTTTAGGCGTTCGAAGCATTTGTGACATGTTTTCGCTGAAATACAAGCCTTCGATCTTCCATGAGATCAGGTGCTATATAAGAGCATCATTCATGATAAAAGATCAAAGAATCAAGTAGCATAACACACCTTTGGATACCCCGGACGAAGCCATAAAGTCAAGATTTAAGTTCATGCTGAAGTTGGTCTGCCACGGTCATGGTACATCCAACTTGACCGTGTAGCCCATGTGGTTGACTGTGTCGGTGATCGTGTCGCTCCCGATCTTTTCCGAACTTCAATTCTACGATCTCTTATCTTGTTAGGCTTATGAGATATATTTTTGGATCCAATTTTCGAGCTTATTTACTCCTAGATTTTATTTATAATGTTAGAGGTGCGTTGTTGGTGTGCGTTTTAGGCTGGATTTTATTTACTCACAACCCTAGTTGGCCGTTACATTTTCCCTTTTTCCCGGTTTTGCCAAATTCAGTTTTGTTGGAAATTTCGTTGAGGTTTGTCAAAGATTACTTTGAGATATCTTTCTAATTTTTAGAGTCAATTTAGTTGCTAATTTTAGTTTTTGACGTTAGAGTCATGTTTAGTTTCTGATTTCAAAATTAAATATGAATATCGTCAAAAACTAAAATTAGCAACTAAAATGACTCTAAAATGCATAAACTTCATTAATCCTAAAATTTGAAACTGAAATTATATAACTTTATTTTATTTGAATAAAAAACGAGAGGGATTAAGACATTAGGGTTTTCAAAATTGTAGCCTTGGAGCTCGATTTTGTTCTAGTCGAGGAGCTCCTCATTCTTCTTTGAGTATGTGTCCTCTTTCTTCTTCGATTGGTATTCTTTGATCGAGAAGAAGAACAATCCTCGTTTCAATATGAAAGAAGAGAAATATATCCATTCATATGATACTTCAAGGTTTTACATCCCTCTATGTATACAACAATATCCACCTATCTTTCTATTGTATATTAGGGTTGTTTACAATATTAACCCAATAATTCTATGTAATATCACATAGGAATAGGAGGATTGTTGCTCACCAAGAGCTTAAATGAAGAGATCAACAAGTTGAAGAGATGATTCCACGTGAACGGTGGTGATGAAACCTCGCTAAACTTCATCACGCACAAAGTAACAATCAATGCGGAGGTGTTTATTGTGTTCATGGCATATTAGATTCGCATGTAGGTGTTAAGCGGCCTTGTTGTCACATTACATAAGGATAGGGCAAGGAACTTGAACCTGAAGATCACGGAGAAGATCGACCATCTAGCTAGAAAGTCTCGTTGAAAGTCATTGACATAGCACGATACTCACTTTCAGCTGAAGAGTTGGAGACCGTCTTTTACTTCTTGGTCTTTCAAGAGATAAGAAAGGCTCCAAGAAACGAGCAACAACCAGTTATGGACCGGCATGTAAGCACAAGATCTCCAATCCGTGCCACTATAGGAAGTGACATTTAAACTAGTTTGAACCGAATATTACAAAGGCAGATTAACGGTACCCTTGAGATACCTAAGAAGATACTGAGAAACTTGCCAATGATGGATACATGGTGAAGCTAAAATTGGCTTAACTATTGAACATCTATATATATTACTAAAACAACTCTCATTTTGCTCACGTGTCAACTTTTAAGGCCGTCAACATCAACATTTTTTTCGATTTATTTGTAGATTTACCACAATATATTTACCAATTTGCCATTAATTATTTTATATGAATTTTTTGTTAGAATTAGTAACAATCATTATGCCACATCAATTTTGTTAAAAAAAAAGAATAAAAAATATATCTACTTATCTCTCAATCAAAATTAACAAATTGATCTACTATAATTCGATTTTGTTGATAAAATCTCACACAAATCTTCTAACCAAATTTTACACATTTTTTAAATTTAAAACTAAGTCAAACTTTGGTGTTCTAGCTTTATATAAATAACCCATGCCATTGAGAATCAATGTTCACTCTCAAGTCTCATCACTTTCCTTTCCTTTTTTATTTCTTCTAGTAAAAATGATAATATATTGAGGTATAAATATAATACTCTAACAATAATTTTTGTAATAAAATTTTAATTATATCTTATTCAAAAATTATGATATCTTCACAGATCTTTGTCATATTATTTAATAAAAAACGATTTTTTTATAAATTAATACCCAATACATGATATATAAAAGTAAAAATATAATAGTTTTTATATAAAGAAAACACACAAAATACGGACACTAAACTAATTATAATCAATATCTACCCAATGAGAGATAAATATAGTAGGCAACCAACAAGGGGGCAATAAGTATTATAAACTACTAAATATAAAATTTTCAAATGAACCATTAATTTAGTAATGATGATCGGTTGGACTCCAATAAATTTATCTTATCAACTTCATGGTAAGGTTCAGTAAATTTGGACCATTAATTTTAATTAATGATTATAATTTAATTATTAGATCAATAAAAAAGGAAAGAAACAAGATCATTTCTCTACTACTTAAGTTTCATTTCTTAAAGTATCATGATTTAATGTTATCATATTGAATCAAATCAGTCAATATTTGATATTGGGAATATTTAATAACATTAAATCATGATACTTTAAGTGTCATAACTTCATCCATATTCGATGGATATTCGATCACATTATTCAACAAAAAAGGTTAACACTCGTAAAAGACGAGTGAAAGTTGGTGGTAGATTGGGTAAAATCCGGGTGAACGTTTCACCCATCATCCGACCTATCATCCACTCATCCTTCCGACCGTATTCCTCCTCTTAATTTTTTTATATTTTGTATCTATGATTGTAGTTCTATATTATAAAAGTTTCACCTTTATTTCTTTACTATATAGTTTATATTAAAGTATACCCTATGTTTTCTTATCTAGTTTTTTTTTTTTCAATTCTAATATAGTTAGGCCCTTATTATTGATTAGTAAATTTTTATTTATTTTGGATCTTGTTTGTTTATAGTATTGTACATTTGTACTTGATATCATGTGCAATCTTATTTTGTTTTTAATTGGATTGAAATATGCTCTTTATTTATAGTAAAATATTATTTTTTTTTACAAATATATAAATAAAGTGTAGAACACCCGAAATCTTATATGATGCACCCGCTTGATCCGATGGATGCGGAGGAGACCCTTAACGGGTGGTGGGTCGGGTAGTTTGAACAATTTTGGGTGATGGATCGGGTGACGGTCAAGTTCACCCGCTCGTCACCCAATCCATTTTCATCCGTAGTCATGTTATTCAAATCTACTCGATATTTCATCTCGGTGCAAGCCTATGTCTCGTTACATGCTCCAACTCCGTGTCTCAGTCCATTGACTCACTTTATCCTAAAATTTAAACTACTCTATTTAATTGGATTTTTCTGCATTTTAAATTAAAAATAATTCAATAAAAAAAAAGGGAAAGCTTACACTAATTTCATCTTACCCCTTCCTTTAACTTGTTACTCACTCCGATGAAATATAAAATGTCAAATTAGCTAAGTAAGTTTGTTGAAATTTCTGTCTAATAACTAGACTCATGGTATAAATTTGTTTAGTAAATTTACCCATAATCAAACCCTTATCTTCTAACTTCAATTTAATGAAAGTGGTAGGTAAAAATTAAAGGGATACACATACCTAATAAAAATAGGAAAAAAAAATCTATTTAAACAAATTATTTCAATATAAAATACAATATTTCATATATTGTTAATTTATTAGACGTATTTCATTCTCATGATCCTCCCACTAGTATCACATGTTACTCATATCGAATCAATCGATATGTGAGATCTTGAGAATCTTCAAAAACAACAAATCATGATATTAAATTGAATTGTAGTGTTATGCCTACTCAATATTTTATCAACTACTCCTTTCCTAACATGCTATGCCTACTCAATATTACATCATAAAAATATTTAAAATTGAAGAAAACTAATCACCGAATCCATATTTGCATCTACCACGTGTGTGTGTATATATATATAGGGTGCGGTTTCCATGAGAACACTCCTAACGTGAGAACATGAGAACAATCGTACACCGTTGGATGTGAATATTAAGGGTTGAGATTTAGAGTAGATATCAAAAATAATAATAACTACGAATAATACATTAAACGATATGGCACATTCGTAACAAAACTGATAATAATTACGAATATGTTCTCATGTTCTCACGTTAGGGGTGTTCTCATAGGATCTATATATATATATATATATATATATATATATATATATATATATATATATATAAAAGTGAGGAGAGAGCTTGTAAATAGGAATTATGAGGGTTGAAAGTCATTGGATGCATTTTAAATTAAGGGCTCCGCACGCTCATCATTAATGACATTTTTGTAAATTGACTTAAAATCCGAAAAAATACTCTTACGTTCAAAAATAGTCATCGGTGTTCATACTTCATAGTGTTTTTATTTATCAAAGTGTCATATCCATTCAGGGGCGGATACAAAGGGGGTAAAGGAGGGGATTGTGCCCCTGCTTTCAGCGAGATTATATTTTCATAGGTGGGCATTATTCATACCGGTTCTGCTAACTCATATGGTAGATGGAGGAAAGGAGGTGCCTGGAGTTCAGGGTTCGAGTAGTGGGAGCAGAAAAAACAATTTTTCTTTGTTTTTATGCAAATACTATATTTATATAGATGGAGTGATTAAGTAAAGTTTATTATTGTATTATCTCTTACTTAATACATTCAACACATTATAATTTTTAATATATTAACTTATCAACCATCAATTAATTTTATTTTACAATTTATTTATAAAATACATCTTTAAAATTAATATACAAAACAAACCTTCTTATTGTATATTTTCATTTTAAAAAAAATATACATATATTTATAGGGAGATTAGGTGAAGTTTATAATTAAGTTCAATTTTATTTAATCTAATGTAATTAATACAATATAAATTTAAATACATCAATTCATCAACCACTACCTAATTTATTTGACAATTTATTTATAAAACAAACTATATATATACAATTAATTTAACTATCCTCTAAATAAAAAAAAACATATAAGCTATAATTTATAGTACAAAATTTTAATTTTTTTATATTTAATTTATAAATTTTAGTTTTTAATTTTAAATTTAATAAGTGAAATGTCTTGTACAAATTTTTTACCCCTTACGAAAATTTCTGGCTCCGCCACTGTGTCCATTTATTCTTTTGTGTTCATTTTATAATGCATAGATGTTCATTTACAGTATATAATCACGAAAAAAAAATTCATCACAAAACGTGAAAAGATGATGATAATATGTTATGTATGTGTAAAAGTTATAGATAAGTCATCGGTATTCATACTTCTATACGTCATTGTTTATGTTTTTATTCGTTGGTGTTCATGTTTTTTATGTCATTGTCATTGTAAATATTATAAACTATTTTTCTATAAGTCTTTTTGTCGAACAGTTTGCGTGCACACTAAAAGGAGCATATAGATTGTTCAATTGGAGTTGTTAGACCAACTCAACATACGTATATACATGTATTTTTCTCAATCAAACTTATCAAACACAAAAATAATTCAAACAAATTTGATTTCGAAAACAAACATCAATCATAATGAAACATAAACCGGCCTTAAGAATGGAAATCTAAATAGTGAGAGTAGAAATTCAAAAAAACAAAACCTGAATCGTCTTGTGATCTCTTTGATTTTACAAGTTTTTATGTAATCGAACATTGATTTGGTTGAAAATCAGAGCAACTATGAAGCCTGTGTGTTAGCGGAGAGAGGCTCACTACGTGGAAGGAAGAATGTGATATTTTTTAGTGTTTATTTTTTTTTCCGGATTTCTGTAATTATCAAATGTCATTAATAATAAGTGTACGGAGCCGTTGATTAAAATCTCATACAATAGTTCACAACCCTCATAATTTCTATCTACAGGCCTTCTTCTCACGAGAACCGACCCTGTATATATATACCTCCATGTGACTTCCTTCTTTTATACTTCATTTTTCACCATTCCATGGCAACGGAATCCATTGATGTTCTCGATTTCGTCATAAACAAAGGCCATGGAGTAAGAGGTCTAGTCCAAACAGGGCTCAAAGCCGTGCCTGATAAGTACGTCCAGCCATTAGAGGAAAGGTACGACGAGTCCAAGGTGATCGTCGACGACTCCATGATACCGACCATCGACGTCTCAAGCTGGGGTGACGATCCAAAGACCGTGGAGATTATTCACACTGCAGCCAGAAAGTACGGTTTCTTTCAGATCATCAACCATGGAATACCCGAGGAGGTTCTCGAAGGAGTTCAGGAGGCTGGCCGGAAGTTCTTCGAGCAGCCGACGGAGGAGAAGGTTGCGTATAAGATGAACCCTGTGTTGAAGAGTTGTGCAGTGTTTGGATCGACCAGCTTTAGCCCTAACACTGAGAAGATCTTTGAGTGGAGGGATTTTCTTCATCTTCAATATTTTTCTCATCAAGCCGCCTCCCAAGACTGGCCGTCTATTTGCAAGTATGCATAAACTTATCTGTAAGCATTACTAATACTAATACTAATACTAATACTAACACAGTTTGTTGCATCTTCGGAATCGGAAAAGAAACGAATCTGGTTGAATCTTCGAAAACGGAATGAAAATTAATACCCAATTCATTCCGTTTTTGAGTTTAGAACCAAACTACCCCAAAGAATGGATCGGGCATGATTGATGGGTTATAACGTATATTTATGCATTCTAAACTTAAAGTTGAATAGGCTAACAGCTAACTAGTAGGTAGATTTATGGTAGAAAAGATTACACAAATGGTAAAATTAGAACCACACTCAAATTTAATTCATTGTTTAATAGGGTTAGAGAAGAATACTAAAGACACAAAATAATAACTTTTCTATTTGTAATATATAGTATCTTCCAATACACTTCCGCAGGCAAAGCGACGGTAGAGTAACGACGTTGAACCTGAAACATTCCGTCCGCAACAAGTAGAGGTAGGCGACACCCATGTAGATCGGTGCCAACAGTTAGCAAAATTAGCACTACCAGTAGATCGGTGGTTAGTTTGACGGGTAGTAGGGTTTGATTTTATTATCGATTATCACCTATTGATATAGGGTTAAATAAGAATAATAAAGATTATCGAGATAACTTCTATAAATATAATAAATTATTCATATCTTCCTTCCAAGATACTAACATCTTTGTGTTGTTCAACAAAATCTGATCAGAGATCAAGCGTTGGAGTACCACAAGAGAGTGATGGAATTAGGGAAGAAGATCTGTGATGTCCTACTAAAAGGCCTAAACATGAAGGGCTATGACGAAAAAAGAAGATCCCTCTTCATGGGAGCCTCAACCCTACATTTCACTTACTACCCTCAATGCCCGAATCCCGAGATGACAGTTGGCGTCGGCCGTCACACGGACATCTCGAGCTTCACCATCCTTCTCCAAGACGAAGTGGGAGGGCTCTACGTAAGGGGTGAAGATGGTGAATCTTGGGTTCATGTTTCACCTAGAAAGGGAGCTCTTGTCATCAACATTGGTGATTGTATGCAGTTGATGAGCAATGGTCTATACAAGAGCATAGAGCACAAAGTGGTAACTAATACTACGAGAAATCGGCTTTCATTGGCTACGTTTATATATCCTGAATCAAACCAGGTGGTTGCTCCTTTGCCGGAGTTTTTGGCCGGAGGAGAGCCGCCGGTGTATAGGGAGGTTGTGTATGACGACTATAGGAAGTACTACCTTGGCAAGAATCGCGATGGGAAGGCGACCACTGACTGGGCTAAGATATGATATTTTTGTATGTTGACGATCGATGATTCTCTGAATTGATCAATAAAAAATTTAAAATGGTTTTGTTTTGTCTTTTTTGTGATGCAAATGTCGATTCGAAAATAAGATATTTGAAGCTATACTTCAAATATTGGTTGTATTGCACCCTACTTTCAATCCATTGGTAAGTAAGATATTTGAAGGTTGTTGAGGAAGTACTACCTTGGCTTAAATCAATTTTCTCTTAAAAAATTTATCAAAAAAGGCTTAAATCATTCTTCTACTTGAGTCCTATTTGAACATGACATCTCTTATCTTTGGTATCCTCCTCTTTCTTACAAGTCTTGAGGCTCCTCGTTCTTAAGTTGCTTGTGAGGTGTGTTCCAGTCAAGTGGGTGGTCTTGTGGATGCCTCTGTATCAGTCAACTCCGTAGTTATTCATATGTTGAGTCCTCCTAGCTGCTGAGTTGATCCTGTGTTGCGTCCAGACTTTGGAGGTGTTCTTGAGGATGCTCTTGCATTACAAAGTAAAGTTGATCTTCTCATCGAAAGGTGGAATCTTGAACGCCTTCGTCAACGCGGACACCATCACACCAACACGAGATTCTTTAAGCAAAAAAGTTAATCCCGTCAACACCACCGTAACTTCGGCTAGGGGTGATATACGAGCCGAACGAGCCGAGTCTTAGCATGCTCAAGCTTGGCTCGTTTACAAACGAGACGAACCCGAGCCGAGCTTTTGACGAGCCGAGCCCGAATAGCTCGCCTAAATTAATGCTCATATAGTGTTATTTTAGCCGAACGAGCCGAGCTTTGGCATGATCAAGCTCGGCTCGTTTACAAACGAGACGAGCCCGAGCCGAGCTTTTGACGAGCCGAACGCGAGCCGATCTCGAGAAGCTTGTCTCATGTACCAGCCCTAACTTCGGCTCTGGTACCATTGAGAAAATTGCGGTTTCCCGACTCACTAAGTATATATAACATCTTATAGAGATCATCACCCACACAAATATAAAGTACAAAAGTAACTTTGTATATATAGTAAGGTATGCGAGAATCATAAGATCATACAAATATATGGGTAATATGTCCCTCACTCTAACACTCACTAACTTCACTCTGTAAAAGCCTCTCGATCGAATATAGAAGCACCCACATATTAGCTCCCTCTTACACAACGAACCTTGTTTGGTTGTAGTGTTGTACTTGATATCATGTCCAATCTTAGGTTATTTTTAATAGGATTCATATATACTCTTGATTTCTAGTAAAATATTAATTTCGTACAAATTTATAATTAAAGTGTACAACACCCGAAATTTCATCTAATCCATCTGCTTCATAGATGGATGCGGGTAAAATGCTTAACAACTGATGGTCATTCGATGAGATGGACAACAATCCATTGTCAAACCTACTAAATATTTCATCTCGTTGCAAACCTATGTTTCGTCAATCCAAATCTTCTGTCCTTGATCCTGTCTCTCATGCTGTCCCTGAATTCTTATTCGTCCACGTGGCCCCTATTTTTAATATCTGAACCTAACCAACAATTAAAACTTCATTTTTTTATAAATATAGAGGTCACGTGGACGAATAAGAATTCAAGGGACAGCATGAAAAATAGGATCAGGGACAGAAGATTTGGATTGATGTCTCGTTACCTGCTCCAACTTCAAGCCATTGACTCACTTTATCCTAAAATTTTAAAGTACTCCATTGAGTTGGATTTTTTTTTTCATTTTAAATTAAAAATAATCCAATAAAAAAAGTCTTCCGATGAAATATAAAATACTTTATTCCATATATTATTAATTTATTAGACGTATATATTTCCCCCTCATGATCTCCTCCACCAGTATCACATGTTAATCATATCGAATCAATCGATATGTGATCTTGGCAATCTTCAAAAGCAACAATCATGATATTAATTTCAAGTGTCATGTTAAAAACTGAAGAAAATAAATCACTGAATATAAACAAGCTTTACATCCACATCCATGGCTACAGAATCCATGGAAGTTCTCGATTTCGTCATAAACAAGGGCCATGGAGTAAAAGACCAACTCTGTGGTGGAGAGTTGTGCAGTGTTTGGATCAACTAGCTTTAGCCCTAACACTCAAAAGGTCTTTGAGTGGAAGGATTTTCATATTCGATATTTTTCCAAGGAAGATGCCCAACAAAACTGGCCACCTATTTGCAAGTAAGTATAAACTTATCTTCTTATCATTATAAGCAGGAAAGAGGATCTATAGTTTGGTCAGTTTGGTATTGATATCGTAATTAAAGGTACGTCATCCATATCTATAACCAACGTTTGATATCCAGATTTTCTCCCTTTTGATAACTTTTGATATACTGATATTTTGCTTCTCCTCCTCTTCCATCCTCCATTTATCTCCTCTTCTCCCGTACTCATTTGTTATACTGCAACATACGAAACATGATATTAAATATCAATATAATACTCATATATTGATATTCACACTTGATATCTATATTTGATATCTGATGTGAGGATATCAATATCAAACGATCCGTAAGGTATATGATATATCTCACCGTAAATGCAGGTGCATTTTAGAATCGGAAGAGACGGGTTTTTTACGGTTCGGATCTACGGTTTTTGTCAATTCCACTTTACGGTTTGGTCTAGTTTAGGGTGGTTAAAAACCGGTGTACTGGATTGGACCGTAAATATATATATAAAAAAAAGTAAATTAAGTAAATTTTAAACCCTATGCTCACTTCTAAATCCATACGGATTTGGTTTAACGCAAAAGCCCTCGCAAATGAAATACAATCCAAACCAACCAAAATCCGGATCTTATCGGTTTGGTCCCGGATCAGTCTACGGTCCAGGGTTTGTCAAAATTTAATTCGGATTGAAACCAGAACATCCGATTCGAACCGGACAACCCTACTCACACTTACCGTGATAGATTTATGGTGGAAGAAGACATTACAAATGGTGGAATTAGAACCACGCGTATGGTGGAGGTAGAACCACACTGATATTGAGTTTATTATTAGGGTTGTGGGAGAATAATAAAGATTACGCGATATAATATAAAATATAAATTACACTAAAATAATAAGATAACTTCTCTAAATATAATATAGCATATATTCCAATATATCGCCTTAGAAATTCACAAAAATATGGAGTGGATCTATTAATAATATGATCAAAAAAGAAATTGACATCATTTTATTCTTGAACTAACTTAAATGAAATCTGATCAGAGATGAATCACTAGATTACAACAAGAGGGTGATGGAGATAGCAAAGAAGATATATGATGTGCTACTAAAAGGCCTCAACATGAAGGGCTATGATGGCAAAAGAAGATCCCTCTTGATGGGATCATCAGCCCTTCGTTTCAACTATTACCCTCCTTGTCCAAACCCCGAGGAGACAATTGGCTTCGGTCGTCACACAGACGTCTCGATCTTCACTGTGCTTCTCCAAGACGAAGAAGTAGGTGGGCTCTATGAAGGCCGAAGATGGTGAATCCTGGGTTTATGTTCCGCCTAGGAAAGGGACCCTTGTAATCATAATTGGTGATTGTATGCAGTTAATGAGCAATGGTCGATACAAGAGCATAGAGCACAAAGTCGTAACCAACACTGTGAAGAGTCGCCTTTCGTTGGCTACGTTTATATATCCTGAGCCAAACCAGGTGGTTGCCCCTTTGCCGGAGGTTTTGGCCGGAGAAGAAGCGGCGGTGTATAGGGAGGTTGTGTTTTCCGACTATGTGAAGTACTACCTTGGCAAGACTCGTGATGGGAAGCCCACCACTGACTGGGTTAAGATATGAAGGTATAGGATGCTTACATGACATTTAAATTAATGATTCACTCAATTTGACCCATCAAAATTTATAGGGCAATTTTGGTAACTAGACTTTTTTGAAAAACTAGAAAAACTAGAAAAACTAGAGTAGTAACTTTTTAATGTTTCAATTAAGTAAATGTACCCAACCTTTTGTATTAATTTTCAAACTCTACACACTCTTCTCTCAAGGGGTACATTTACTAAATACAAAACTAGAAAAAACATAATAAACCAAATTGTTTCAAATTTTATATTGTTGAATATTTTTTATTGATTTTTTTCTATTTGATATTATTGTTATATTGTTGAGTATGAATTGTCACCCTTCGCAGAGCTGACGGGTCTCGCGCAACAACAATGTTCTTTTATTGAGCCATCGATTTGGGTCCAATACTACTATGTTTTGTTGGGATTTTACCGAACACTATAAATTTTCGTGTTTAACTTATAAACGCTTTAATAAGTTGTTATCTGTAATTCAGTTGTCTTAATAAAACATCTTTAAAGCGTAGAAGTAGTTATTATTGTGTGAACCAATGATATTTTCTTATTATTTATTTTTGTTCTTTCTCAAATTTTTTACTAACACTTTTTGGGTATTAGATTTTATTGGAATTGTTGGCTTTTTAATTTTATAATCATCAACATCGTTTTTGCATTTTCCATGTAGAGATTTGGTTTTCAATAAATTTGACACAATCAATACAAACTTCATCGGAATCATTTGAAAAATAATCTTATTTCTCAAATCATAGCGAGTTTGGTGTAACCATTTTAACCCAAATTGTTTGTGATTCGATGAAGTATTACTTTGGTTTCATATTTTGGTGGTTTATATTTGTATTATTCTGATCGTTTGTCTAGTGTAGGGGGGCAATCAAAGAGGATTAGGGGTCCTTTCGGTACACACTTTTTAACTGTTTAATTTGTTGAATGAGTTTCTTCAGCGTTCGTACTCCATTTTCACCATTCAGTCGAGGATATGAATTGGTTGAATACCGGGTTGGTTCATTCAACCAGGGGGTGAGGTTGAATCGGTTGAATGAGAGCGTGATGGCTTTTCTACCCTCAGTTAAATGAGAAGTTGAGTATCAACTTCTACTTTTACTTTTGTTTGAAGATTTTTTTTCTAGATTCTTTGGAAGAAGTTCTTAATTTCTTTGTTGAGTATCAAACCATACTGAACTTGGAATATTGTCCTCTTTTAGAGGATGCCATGTTCTACCAAGGTAGTAGCCGATTTCATTGAATACACATCACTCTTGAATTTTATTAGTGAGATCCTTGTTAAAAAAATTATTTACTTTAATTGAAGGGCTAATTAGATTTTTGTTTTGGACACAAAGGTGCAATGGATTTTTGAAAGCCTAGTTATCCGGAAATTCATCGATCAACCCCTCGATATTTAGGTTAGTGGTGGGTCGCAAACCTAAACCGTTTAAACTTGGAATATTGTCCTTTTTTAGAGGATGTCATGTTCTACCAAGGTAGTAGCCGCTTTCATTGAATACACATCACTCTTGAATTTTATTAGTGAGATCCTTGTTAAAAAAATTATTTACTTTAATTGAAGGGCTAATTAGATTTTTGTTTTGGACACAAAGGTGCAATGGATTTTTGAAAGCCTAGTTATCCGGAAATCCATCGATCAACCCCTCGATATTTAGGTTAGTGGTGGGTCGCAAACCTAAACCTCCGGTTTAGGTTTGCGAACCGCCGGTTAATTTAGGTTTGCGAACCGCCAAAACAGTCAAAATTCAAACCGGCGGTTTAGGTTTAACCTAAACCGCCGGTTTGGTTGGCTGTTTAGCCGGTTTATTAAAAAAAAAATTTGAAAAACTAGACCAAACCGGCGGTTAACCGACTGTTTGATCTCCAAACCGGCGGTTAATCGACGGTTTGATCTCCAAACCGCCGGTTTGGTCCATTTAAAAAAAAATAAAATAACCAAACCGGCCAAACCTAAACCGTAAACCCCCGTTTTGGCCAAACCGGCAAACCTAAACCGTCGGTTTGGAACGGTTCAAAACCGCCGGTTTGGCAGTTTGGTTCAAACCGGACCCATGTCTAATTTAGGCTAAGAGTTTGTGGGTCATCAATCAATGGCATTCAACCGTTTGGAATGTTATATATCAAATTTCACTTTTTTGGATCCAATAAGAATGCAATACTTGGATCTATCGCCTTGAAAAGGATTTTCATGTGTTTTCTCAACCTAATTTACACGATTTACACTAGAGATAGAGGTGGTTATTGTTTGTGATATTTGAGAGTGTAGCCCCGGGAGAACAAAGAGAATCTAGATTTATAATAGTTTGTTGATTAAGGTGGTAGTGTTTGTGTTAATAGTAGTCAATTTTTCTGGTTTTGAGAGGAAGGGAGGTTACTTATGTTATTTTTGAAATAATTAGAGAAAGAGGACCCCAAAATTTTGCATTTTGTGAAATGGGCCTCTAATAAGTTAACTACATAAAATAGGTCTGAAAAGTATAAACTAGGCTACTGTGGACATTGAATTGAAAAGAGAGGGGCGCAGACTTTTTTTTGAGATGATTTGATGTTAATTTTTTTGGGAAAAAAAACGAATTCTTTGTTAACATTCAGCCACAAATACATTACCCAGGAAGATGAGAAGTTTCAGCTTACCCCAAAATACATTACCAGGAAGATGAGAAGTTGGAGATTATCTATGGATACAAACAAACACTGCTTACCCACAAATAGAAAATGTAAATAAACACTGCTTACCCACAAATAGAACAGGAAGTTTCAGTGTTTTAGATTCACAAAAACAAGAGATGAGAAGTTTCAGATTACCCACAAATACATTACCTAGAAAGTTTGAGATTACCCAGAAATAGGACCAAACATTGCTTACCCAGAAATAGATTACCCAAGAAGTTTGACATTACCCAGGAAGTTTGACTGTTTTAGATTCACAAAAACAAGAGATGAGAAGTTTCAGATTACCCCGAAACACATTACCCAGGAATTTTGAGATTACCCAGAAATAGATTACCCAAGAAGTTTGACATTAGCCAGAAAGTTTGACTGTTTTGGATTACCCCGAAATACATTACCCAGGAAGATGAGAAGTTTCAGCTTACCCCGAAATACATTACCCAGGAAGATGAGAAGTTGGAGATTATCCATGAATACAAACAAACACTGCTTACCCACAAATAGAAAATGTAAACAAATACTACTTACCCACAAATAGAATAGGAAGTTTCAGTATTTTAGATTCACAAAAACAAGAGATGAGAAGTTTCAGATTACCCATAAATACATTACCCAGGAAGTTTGAGATTACTCAAAAATAGGACCAAACACTGCTTACCCAGAAATAGAACAGGGATATGTAAGCAGTCCAGATTCCGGTGAAGAAGAAGCTCAACAAGCAGTCCAGATTCCTGCGTTTCAAATGGGAAGAAGAAAAGAGCTGCATATGGATACCCATAAATAAATTTACGTTTGAAAGGAGGGAAAGAAGGGACAAGGGAGGGAAGAAGATGGGCTGGCTGAATTGATTTGGCTATTTTCTGATTTTTTTTCTACATGTCACCCATCAAATCAGATGGATACCTATGTCCCTTACTTTTCTAATTTTTTCTACAATAGGAGCCTTTCTAAATGAAATGATGGGAGACCCTAAATCCAAACTCTACGTTGTAAAAGGCCTACATTGCAAATTCAGCCGTTATTTTTCCTAGTTGGTTTGGTTTGCTTCTTCAAGAGTAAGAAAATAAGCTCTAAGATAATGGTTGTAGTCATAGTTACTTACAATGGAGACATGTGGATTTTTCTGCTTCAATTTGAAGAGGGGTTTTCCCTGTATGCTTATTGGTTTTCATTACTATTACATTTTTTTTATAGGTTGAGCCAAGATTTTTGTTCACAATGACAAACAAGAATGTTGAAATGGGTTCACTTTGTTGGAGACCACAGACATACATCCTTAATCCAACCTAATAAATTTGTTATAACCGAATTTTCTAAGATGTAAAAGATGAAATTCCTGGTTAACTTGATAATATATTTTTTTATGTCTACTTTTATAGCAATATATCATGTTGACCCTTTCGTAGACCAAAAGGAGTGGAGAATTTCGTGGGCAATAAGTATATCATTATGCATTGATCCCTGTACAACGAAAGCACCTTGTTTGAGCATCTTGTCGCTTCGGAAAAACCCTTAACAACTTAAATTACATTCACCCTCACAATGTCCCAATATTTTTTTTATAGAAAATTTCAGCATCCTGTCCGTTTCAGGAAATTTCTTGCTCTCGATCTCGAAGAGAGCATCTTTAGGGGTGTATTCAATCCAGACTTTTAAAGATTTTAACTGATTCTTAAATTTGTTGATTTTGTGAAATATTTTAATTCTATATAGAGTCAGTACAAATTTTGTGGAAATCTTATGTGTTGAAGGAAAATTTCTATGGAGTTTAGGTATGTATATAAGTAATCAAGAATCCTACAAAATCAATCAAATAATATATTCTTTTAAAATCAACAAACTTTTAAATATCATAGGAATTTTATGAAAAATTTTAAATCCTAATTGAATACCTAAAGATTTATATGGACTTTTAAAAATCTATATTAAATACTCATAAACTTTTAAACTCCAAAAAATTACTGTAAAGTCTTAATTGAATACACCCCTTTAATTTCTCAATCGGTCGGTTATCTAGTTAAATTGATAATTATCAGCTGGGTGAACATCTTGGTTGGTTAGCTCTAATTGGTTGGTCAGAATGTTCAAATCAATTTGAGTTCTTGTATATTCATTTTTGAAAGGGACGTATTTCTCCTCTTTGATCCTTTGTAATCACATTCCCTTGTAATTAAGGCTGTGCAAAATTAGACCCGACCAGAAAACCGGATCGGACCGGAATTTACGGTCTGGTCTACGGTCCAGGTTTTTTTTGAAAATCTGGGTTACGGTCCGATCCGGTTTTTGGACCGTATAAAACCGTAACCCTGGTTGGACCGTAAACTACGCATTTCCGGTCCGGTCCGGTCCAGTTCGGTCCAATCCGGTCCATTCCGGTCCGATTTTGGATCGGAAAACCTCACCAAAATTGCACAATTAAGGTACAAACCGGTCCAATCCGGTCCGGTCCGGTCCGTAATGTTCAAAAGTGCACAATTTATGTACAAACCGGTCCAACCCGGAACCGGACCGTTACGGTCCGGTCCCGGTCCGGTCTACGGTCCAAGATTTTCTTAATTTACGATCCACCGGTCCGGTCTGGACCGTATGCACAGCCTTACTTGTAATGTTGTGGGTCTTTTTAATTGTTATGGTTTTTCCATTCAATTGTAATTATGTGGAAAAAATTTCGAGTTAGTGCCCATGTTTCGGATAGAATTATGCTTGAATTTTTGTCTCAACTATCTTTTATAGATTAGGAGTTTTTCTTATATGTAGTTAAAAAAAAAAAATGGACGCGAAGCATCCTACTTGTTCATATAGTTTAGTTTTTTGTTGATTTCTTCAAAATTTTCTTCAATACTTTGATTTATTTAAAGATGTTTTTGAAATTGGTCTTACTTCAGTCTTTAGCAATTGTCTTAAAGAAAAATTTTCTTATGATTTTGAACATTTCCGATCCCGAAATCTCACCCTTTAAACTTACTTGTTAGTTGTTATGTTGAGATACACCAAATAACTTGACATTTGAAGAAACATAATAAAAATGATAGCATTAAAACAAGAATGAATTTGGCCTATTAGGCTCTTTTCGGTTTTTGTTTAAGAAATTATAAAACATATTTTTTTTTACCACTTTCATTTATTGGTAAGTAAAAGTAATTTACCCCTTTATTTAAAAAGAAATTCCTATATTTAGGATAAAAGAAAAACAACTAAGTTACTGAAGTTGTATTTTTATTTGCTTTTGTTTTTTATTCTCTTTTTTTTTTCTTTTTTATTTTATTTTATTTTTTTTCTGGTATGAATTTCGTACCAGAATTTTACATACTAGCATTTTACATACCAAGAATTACATACCAGAATTACGTACTAGAATTTTACATACTAGAAATACATACCAAATTTTTTTTTTTGTATCCTTATTTATTTTTATATAATTTTTTGGTATGAGTTTCTGGTCTGAAATTCATACCAGAAATTTTACATACCATATTTTTTTACCAATATTTTTCTGGTCCTGCAGTTGAGAGTTGGCTGCTAAACTAATACATTATGCATTCTAGGTGTCACTAATTTGGAGTATGCTACCAGAAAGGTGTAAAGCCTTGAGATGAAATCAAATGGCTTTCTTTTCGTCAAATTTGATATCCAAACACTGTCAGCCATAAAATAATTAGAAACCACGGTGAAACTATTCAACATTTTCAATGGCTTAAATAGTATATATCTTATCTGGTTTAATAATCCAGTTAACCGCAAAAAATGAGGATGAATATGCTTCATTGGGTGGGAACCATTGGGTGGGAACCATTTGGAAACCTCCGTGGGGACTCGATATGATCATGAATGACATCTCAATCATTATTACTAGTTTCCAAGCTTTTACCGCTCAGCACATCTATAGGGAAATTAATACGGTTGTGGACAAGATTGCGCTGCACGGACATAATGAAGAACTGGATGTAGATGCAATCCCAGAAGACGTTCGAGACCTCATCCGAAAGGATGCTGTAGGTCGATTAGTGTCTAGAAGCTGATCCTCCTATGCTTGTTTACCTTTGTATCAAAAAAAAAAATAGGGAAGGCATAAGAAAACAACATAACAATGGAATATTGTCTGAAAAATCACAGGATTTCCAAAAATTACACACGTTGATTTACTCTGGTGCAGCAGTACTGAGAGATTTAACACACCGGCAAATATAAGTAATTAAGTAAAAATCGACGAAAGAACAAGGTTGATGAGAAACTCAACTTTCCAGATCAGAGATAGAGGTTTCAAGGGGGTGTGTTGGCATCATTTTGTGCTCTAAAATCAAGTTCAATGGTAGAATTAATGCCGAGGAGTTTAGGTTTTAATACTTTGTCAGATCCCATAGCATCTGATTCACCATTGCATCAACAAGCTCAACCAAGAAGAGAGTTGATTCATATACCAGAAAACACGAAACTCCCATTCCCTCCAACTCAGTCATTCCCTCCAACTCAGACATTACCAATCAGCATGACCTTCGCACTGAAGTCATGGACTTCTCACTCTGTTGTGTGTTGCTCTCCTCTTCCTCGTCGGTGACATCTTCTTCTCCATCTGTCACTCTCGTCTCATGGCACCTATCGCAACTCGCAATTTCCGGTGATAATGATGGCGATGAGAGATTTGAGGTAGAGTTCGCAAGGGAATGGAAAACAAAGAGGCGGGGATGACATATCTAAGGTAGAGTTCGCAAGGGAATGGAAAACAGAGAGGCGGCGGAAGGCGGTTTAAGAGAGTGTTAGGGTTCACTATGAAAAAATAGATTTGGGGTATATTTAATTAACAAAAAAAACAAAAAAGCCTAGTTAGTATTATAGTTTCTCAAAAAGGCCTATTAACCTAGTTTGCCCACAATACATGGAAGTACATAATGATAATCAAATCTAGGACCACACATGTTCAAACCAAACCGGATCGGACCGGAACTTACGGCTTGGTCTTAGATTGTAATTGTAAAAATTCGGTCCGGTCCGGTCCATAATATTACGGTCCGGTTCGGTCCTGAGCTGTAGTATTATATTCCGGTCCGGACCATTAATTTACACTTTAATTATTTTTGAACAGGAAGAGCATCTCGTTCGATCTAGGACCGTTTCACACAAGTAGCGAAACAGTCTGATCCGGTCCTTGAGTTTACGGTCCGAACTGTTTGGACAGCCTTAATTCCGGTGGTTAGCATAAGTTTGAAAAGAAACACAGATGACAAAGATACTGAAATAATTGGAAAAGGACCATTAAGAGCCAAAGCTCCAAAATAAGATCAAAGTGGTAGACTGGTAGACATGATGAATGGAATCCACCAACCCTAAAGAAAAGTAGGAATTCTTCTTTCAAGGTTAATGCTCAAAATGTACACTTACCCAATTTCTCAGTCACCCAAAACTCATATACTCTTATGGCTTTCAAGCCTTCGATTGCTAGCAAGCAATTGTGGCCTCTCTTTTTCTGTGTTTCTGTGATAAAAAGGAGCTTTTGATTTTGTCTAAGGAGCTAATTTGTTTTTCAATGGTAACTTTCTATGTCAAGTGTTACATGAGAATGATGAGTCTTGTGGTTTTGTTTGTGTGTGGTTCAGGAAAAGATGTTTTAATATAATATATATTGCATTTTGTAGGATTTTTTAGTATTATTATTTTACATGTTTTTTTATTAGAAGAAGGTCCGATACCCTCCACAAATCTAGTAACGTTTATTATTTATCCAAAAAAGTTAAGTAGTTGACATACGGGGAAAGTTCAACCCCTTGCATATGCGGTTAAATATTCATTGTATCGTCGGAACGGTCAAACAATACATGCAAACCAACAAAAAGAAACTTAAAGCTAAGTTCGCCAAATAGTCCGTGGACAGAAGGCGTGATGAACCTGGATAGTTCTTTGAATCAACCCTAGACACTTTGATATCAAGCTAGCAAATGGGTAGCACCGAGGGAGACTCTTCTCAAGGTGGACTCAAGTCTTGACACTTTCATATGTGATAGATAAAACAGCGAGTTTTTAAATATTCTGTAATAATAGTTTCCTTAAACTTTAAAACAATCAACTACTAAAAAGTTAAAGCAAACAAGCCCTAGGCTTTTACAACTAGAATGATTTAGAATGAACTGATCAAGCTAATGAAGAACCAAGGCGTGCATTGACAAAATAAGTCTATCTCATCGTCTAATCTAGGGTTACACATATTCAGATTGGACCGGACCGGTTTCCGGTCCGGTCTTGGACCGTAATTGTAAAAATTCGGTCCGCTTTATGATATTACGATCCGGTATTGGACCGTAATGTTTTGGTTGAACCGTTAATTTACACTTTAATTATTTTTGAACAAGAAGAGCATCTGGTCCAAACTGGACCGGATTAATCCATACCAAAAAAATTAATTTTTTAAAAAAAACGGTCCGTTCCATGGATCGTTTCGGAAACTAGGTTGTCAGAGCACGTATATTACCTTTCTTCGATAATAATTGTCCCGGTTGTGATAACACATAGCGACTCATACTGCATAGTCTACACTCTCCTGCTCCCTGCCATATACCGATAAGGGACAATTAGTATCCAATTCTATTAAGTCTTTCCATTTCTTGCAAACACCAACTACGACGCTAATACTCTAAATAGGTTATGGCACAATCTACAAAGTCCACGATGCTACCTCACTCTATCACACGTCTATATTACACTCAGACTTCCATGTGACCACCTCTCTAGTTATGGATAAATATACTTGTTTGCATTCATACCTTACTATCCAAATTCATTTTCTCTTTGCTGACCCCTTGTTGTGCACACTCTCCCTTTCAATCAATACACTCCACCTCCTCTAAGAAAAAATATAGAAATGGAAGTGATTACTGTGTTATGGTTCTTGATCATATGGATCACCACTCAATGGCTCGTCTCCTTGCTACAACGCCGTCTCAAAAGAGCTCCACCTGGTCCGTTACCATGGCCGATAGTTGGAAACATATTTAGCTTAGGCAAGAACCCACATATATCCCTTGCTAGGCTCGCGAAAACGTACGGTCCTTTGATTTCCCTCCGTCTAGGGTTTCTGACGACCGTTGTAGCGTCTTCTCCGGAAGTGGCGCGTCAGATCCTGCTCAGGAAGGATGCTTGCTTGTCTAATAGGTTCGTCGGCGACTGCCTCTACGCGTTTCAACATAACGAGCACGCCGTCTCCACCATGCCTGTCGGAGATCGCTGGCGAACTCTTCGCAAGATTTTGAGTCTTCAGGTAGGAATCATGAAATCTGCGCGGTTAACTTTTTTAGTTCAACTAGATATATAGATGCATTACCTAATCAATTGTTGACGACTTACTGATTATTGCTGGCATAGTAGTTGACATCGAACAAAAGCTTGGATGCGAAAGAAGAAATACGTAAACAAAATAGCAGAGATTTGGTTACGTATATCAATGAATGCAGTAAATCTGGAGTCGCGGTCAATATCGGTCAACTTGTCTTCGACAACGCCCTTAATTCGATGTCGAAAACTTTCTTTTCCGTCGACATGGCCGATGCTGATTCAAGTGTCGGGCGCGAATTCAAACAAATCATGTGGGAGATTATGTCTGAAGCTGCGAAGATGAATCTCTCAGATCTATTTCCGGCGCTGAAGATCGTCGATCCTCAAGGAATCCGACGTCGCATGGAGATTAATCTTAAGAAATTGTTTGATTTATTTGATGTTATTGTTAACAAGAGAGTGGCTGATAGGAAAGCGGGGTTGCCTGAGCGCGGCGATGTTTTGGATGCCTTGCTCAAGATCTGCTGGGAGAAGAGCGAGGACATTGAACTCTCACAAATCCCGCGTTTGCTCTTGGTACGGTTTTATACCCGTTGAAGATTTTATTAAAATAGTAGGTCTAGATATCATTGGAATTTTTTTAGTTCAAGATTTTATTCTCTAAATACATAGATCAACTTCTGATCAACTAATGGCTTGATGCAGGAGACATTTGCTGGATCGGAGTCAGTGTCAGCGACGGTAGAGTGGGCAATGGCGGAGCTGCTGCGCAACCCAAGCAAGATGAGGAAAGCGAAAGCCGAGCTCGAACAAGTGATAGGCAAAGGGAACTTCGTAGAAGAAGCCGATATAGCAAAGCTACCATACTTGAAAGCAATACTAAATGAGACATTCCGGCTTCATCCACCAGTGGTGTTCTTGGTTCCTAGACAAGCAGACAGCGACGTCGAGATAAGTGGTTTTGTCGTGCCAAAGGGTTCGCAAGTACTCGTCAACTTATGGGCTATTGGGCAAGATTCAACTATATGGAAGGATCCTCATTCGTTTGAGCCTGAGAGATTCATGGATTCGGACATTGATATCAAAGGTCAACATCTCCAACTGATCCCTTTCGGTGCTGGTCGCAGAATGTGTGTGGGGTTGTCTCTAGGCATGAAGCTGATTCATGTGATACTGGCTTCGTTGTTGCATTTCTATGAATGGAAGCTTGAGGATGGAGTAGCACCCGGAAATTTGGACATGGACGAGACGTTTGGCGTTGGTCTACATAAAGCCAAACCCTTATTTGTCTATCCTGTGAATGTCTAGAAGCAAATGAAATTATCCATGAGTTAATAAATTGAGGTTTTGTCTAGATCTCTATACATATACAGATACAACAGGGCAAAGAATCGATACATATGAACAGCAAATATTAAACATGAGATCAGGAAACAGGGAAAACTTTTTCCAGGAAATTAATGAAACGTCTCGAGTACAATTTCGGTGCTAACACAGAAATCGACATGCCGTCACAATATGTCGATTTGTAAGAGTGTTCGAGCTTCTTCCTTAAACTGTAGTCTTGCAGTATGTCAATGATTCCGAGGTACAGAACGACATCGTAGACCTCAAAGAGCTCGCATTCTGACGGATCATGTTCATCGTCTGTGAGCTTACGGCTTGCTTCGGCAGGCATGTTCACCCCTAGTTGGATCCTTAATCTGCATAAAAGGAATCAAATAACTGCATTTGATGAAACGATGATTTTACTTCAAATCCCTGGGCATAAGTATCACATAGTTGGATCATATTTTGGTTGATTCATGCAACGGGAAATTCATGAAAGCTTCTCAATTTAGTGAGTAATATTAAATGAATTAAAATATACTTTGTCCTCAGTTATGGTGATTTTCAGAAGAAAAACATTGTCCTCAGTTATGGTGGTTTCTTGAAATTTAGAATGAGGTGCATTTTTAGTAAAAAGGATATGTAGAAAACAAACACTACAGCAATTGCACAGAAGTTTCTTAAATCCCTTCATGTAAACTAGACTACAACCAATAAACTAAACAAACACTACAGCAATTGCACAAAAGTTTTTCGCGGAGTTATCTCTTTCCAATTCCATTCTTTTCGGGTTTCCTGCAGATAGTTTCAATTTTGAACTAGTACCAAGCCAAACAAAGCTTCATAAGCAAATTATACCGAGGAAGTACAAAAAAGATACCTTGCAGTGCCTGGAAGAAGAAGATCAACTTCTCTGTCTCCTGCTGAAAATGCACGCAATGCACTTCCACGTATGTGAGGACCTGGAGCAGCGTTAACAGAGCTCGGTTCATGGTTGACGAGTAGTAGGCCCGTTGGAGGAACATGGAGCTCTCCTAGTGAGGATTTAGCTGGTAGAAGGAAGAAACCCACAAGAAAAAACTTCAGTCTTATGTTTACACAGGTAGTGTGATACGGATGAGCTACAGTTAATTTCACAACAGTATGAAAATAAGGAAAGAAAACAAACAACCAAATGGATGCAGTGTATTACCATCAGCAGCAGGATTAGTTCCCGTTTTATTCCACATCATATCCAGCTCTAGGTGAGACTTTAGATGATCAGGAGCTCGGAAGTGCAGTCCGAGTAGAAGGCTATAATCAATAATTTTTTGAGCCTCCAGAAACTTGCAATCCAATGAAAGCTGTCTGCAAAAAAACTTGAAATTCAGAAAAAAGTTTGATCGATAAGAGTAGAGTCAAGCTTGTTGGTAACTTACTCAAATAGTGCCTCCCGTAGGGAGCGGTCCATATGAAATTCATATGAAAGATCAAGATCTTTCAACGTAGTGGTTTCAGTGATCTTGTCTTTGTTTGTGAATCTCCCATATGTTGAACCCTTCAAGTCATAACGACGGTGAATTTTTAACTCAGTGTAGAACATATTCCCCATGACGACAAAACGCACCTGGAAGAACAATTACAAACTCAACACATGCATGGCCAACAAGATTTGCATCAACAAAAACTGACACCATTTCAAAGTATATGTGCAATAGCATATACCTTTCTCCCATAATTTAATTTTATGCGGTGCAGCCCAAAGAATTTCGTTATGAGAGTGTTTTCATATTTGTGTACATGTTCATAATAGTCAGGTAGCATCTTCAGCAAAACCTACAAAGTAAAGATTAGAATATCAGTTCTTTCTAACAGCAATGGCCAATAAAAATAGATTAAATGACATTTCCCTTCTTACAAACCTTCACTTCCGCTTTTCTCAGTGTCTTGATAACAAATTTATCATCATGAGAAAGATAAAAAAGGCAACCACTTTTTCCAGGTGAAGAAAGTTCCCTTAGGCCATCATCGCCACAAATAGACATCATATAATCAGCAGCATCTAATTTGAACATCTCCCTCAAATTCCTGTCATTAAAACAGTACCTTGAGATCCTTGTGAAAGACAGAATTTGTGACAAATTTGTTAATGAACTTCAATATAATAAAAATAAAGAATTTCCCGAATATCTAGCAAGTACCTGAATACCATAGGACAATAATCCTTCCATTGGAAGTCAAGAGAGTAATGTGGTGGTGTCAACCGAGAGCCTTCTCTAGGGAAAAACATTTTAATTCTGGCCAGCTTGCCAAAATCAGCAGACCTTACTTCTCGACCTGGTACTGGTGTTATCTTTCCAACCGTGTACCTGTTAACCACAAGTTGAGTTTCTCCAATGTTACTTTACTAAGAACCAATCAACTATTAGCATTTGGGAGTATGAGGATACTTGAAACTCACTGACCAGAACTGAATTATGTTCCTAATGATGACAAGAGGGTCATAACCAGCATCATTAGAAAATGAACAATGAGGATGAGTTCGGATAGGTATGACATGTTTTGTAAAAGAAGTTTTGAGGCCTATAATACACTGTAGTATAAGTGGTGTTTCGATAGCCTATTATATAATGCGTTTGTTGTGAAGCAAATCTAGGTACTATTTAATAATTTATAGTACATTCTACATTTCTACATTACTGCATAG